>DF362292.1:1141-37939 GCA_000787875.1 Solanum virginianum
GACCTTCAAGGAATCCATTATTATGTTATGTTCTATTTGAGAACTAGACATTTGAGATATGTATTTTATTCGAGAATTCTATATTTAGAGGCTTGTACCTGTGACACCAGTCCTTGGGATAGTTGTAGTTTGGTATTCATATGATTAACTGTCGTATTAGTCTATTCAACTTCCACAATCATTGTTATGTTTAGATTAGTAAGTGTTAGATTGACTCGCCTTGGTGGGTTAGGTAAGTGTCATCACGCCTGAATTTCGGATCGTGATAAAAAGCTTGACTGACGATTCATCAATAGCAAATATGGCTAGAAGAAGACTGAAACGAAATGATACACAACAACTCAAAATAACAAAGAAACCAACTAACAACTAATCTAGATCAATAGATAACTATTAAAAGCGAACACAACTAGCAGAAAACTAAATCAAGATGACAGAATGGCAATTTCAGATCTTGACGAGTTTGAAAATAATAGAACTAAGTAGGATAACTCAAGCAACCATTCTAAAACATCATTTAACTAAAAAAAACTTGAAATCGACCAAACATGACGAAGCCTCAAACAGAAGCATGAAACCAGTATTAAACAAGACCCTCGTAATTAGATGGACCTATGATTTTGTAAAAAAACATCTTAACAATCAGTAATCAACAACACCACAATATCATTAACTTAACAGCAACTACACCTTAGTAAGACAAAAAACAGAGAATAGAAGCATACTTTTAATATTTTCCAGCAACTTCAACGTAATAGAGACATGTTTGTTATTATCTATGACCACAGAACTCAAATTCTAAGCAAAACCAGCAGAAGCAAAGGCAGATGCCCTTACACCAGGTAGGTCATATTAATAAGGATCAGAACCATCATAAAAAATGAACTATAGTATGGTTTGAACATCATAGCATGTTTTTGAATAAAGACGGTGAACAAAGGTGTCAATAACATTCTTAACAATGAACGAATAAGATGCTGATAACATTTAACCCAAACACAGTCACCTCAGGATGTATCGACTTGAACATCACTGTTCACAACTGAAAGCAACCAGAACCATTTACACATCAGTTACAGAGAAGAGTAGAAACTCGGATGGGGATATTACCTGTATCGGAGCATCGAAGCTGTGACGATGAACCGTTTGGATGAACTCTTTACCACAACAAGATTCCTACTCAAAAAAGTCAGACGTTAAGGTTTCGAATGCTTTGGGGATCGACAAACTTTCTTTCTTTTCAAAAAAATGAGGCTAAAAAACAAGACCCTTTCTTGGGTTTTGAATGCTTCTTTTGAAGTAGAAGTCAATTGTGGTTTGCTAGGGTTTTCGGATGATTCACCCGCTGCCTTCAAAATCGGGGAAAACGAAGAATATATAGGGATTTCTAGGGTTTAAAATAGGGTAGAAATTAGGCTATTTCCAATCTAATCCACAAATTCTATCATGTTTTCCAATCCAAAAAATCCCAAAGGAAATCTACAAGCCGTTGGGGATGAGGGAAGGTGGACGACTCAATCTTGAGCAAAGACGAAGGGTATGAGGGATGATGACACGTATGTACGGAGTTAGGGGGTGAACGTTGGGGATGAATCTCAGATTTTGGCGTTATCTGGGTTTGGGTTCGCTGAGTTGCTCCTCTGGTTTGCTCTTATGGAGCTCGTCGAAGAAGAAGAAGAAGGGAAGGGAGAGGGAATGCACGCATGAAAGGAAGAGGGAGAAAGAGAAATAAGGAATTGGGGGCGCGTGGCCCCCACGCGTGATGTATATGTATGTATATATAGTGTATAGGCTAAAAATAGAAGGGGTTTGGGACTTGGTTTTGGGCCAAGATTTTGGTCCAAAATAAATTAAACTAGGATCCAAAAGAAAGTTGAAAATTTGGGTTCAAGGCTAGGGGTTTTAAATTGAGAAATTAGCCATTTGGAGTTGCAAAATGTGACCAATTAATAACGTAATCAAATTGAATTTTATTGATTAATTTGAGTACAAGACGAATTAATACAAATTAACTTAAGAGCTTTTAATATTATTAATCTGAAATAATCAAATTAATTTCGAAATAATACCCTTTTAAAATAAAAGACATTATTTTAAAAGTATTTTTCGTATTTTGAAAATCAATTATTTCAAATTGTCAAAATTAAAAGCTCCATAATATATTCGTATTGTGGAGTGTAAAAATTGGGTGTCAACAATAATTTTGCCTTGTAGTTACCTATAAAAAGAACTTAAAAAATTATTTGTCAGTTGACACTTGCAGTCATAAATAACTCGTTTGAACTTTTAGCCCATCATTAAAAGACTCATCTTTAGACAAAATCAACATTTTACTCTTTTATTGCAATTATAATATTATTATTTTAATGATATTAAATATTGACTATAATAAATGTAATAATAACTAAATAGAAACTTTTTGCAACTAAAATAGACTTGATAAAAAAATAGTCAAATAACTTTTAAAGAATCGGCAAAAGAAGATTTTAGAGGTCCAAGCAAAAAGGGCAAATTAGTAGTGAAAAAAACATTTAAAAAAAAAAAAGGAAAGAACGTACAAAAAAAAAAAAAAGATAGAGCCAAAAAATAAGAATAAATTTTTTATAGAGAAGTCCAAAAAAATAGGCAAAAAATTTCCTACTAATTCCTAAGTTTTTGGCACCACTCTAAATCAATTAACTTTACCTTTTATAAAATAAATTTAATTATTTTCTTTTAATGTTAAGTAGATTCCTAAAATAAAAGGGAAGAAAAATTAAGTAATTTTTTTTTACTAGACTTTTAAGATATATGAAAAGAAAAATCAAGTAATTTGCTATCCTAAAATATATGAAAATTATGTACTTTTCTTTTATTAGACTTCTAAAATTATGTATTAAATATATTATTAAATATTAATTCTTGCATATTTTGGTATTGTTTTATAGTCCTATTTTCCCCTCTCATGTGCCATTTTTTTTATAGTCATATATATGGTATTCTCATCTTTTAGATAGATATAATATTTATTTTAATGTCAATTATTATTTTCTAATAATTTGATTCTTCTTTTTACTATTTTTTTCATTATTACATTAATAATATTAGATATCAAATATAAAGATTTCCTTCCCAAGACGCTTATACATTGATGGATTTAGAGATAATAATATTTTTCTTCTCCTATATAATATTAAATTATCCCCTAATTTATGTGCATGTTAAACGATAATTTGTTATGTTTATTGGCTTCAATTTTTATTTGTATGGATGCATGCTTGGAAGGAATATATATATATGTAAAAATTGGAGTTCCAGAATACTACTCTACAGCCCTAACCTAAAGGAACTATAAATTGGTATTCAATATAAATTATAACATTCAAGTATATGACTCAAGTTATTAAAATCACTTTGTTCGTTCTCTTGCTACAAGTCTCAAATAAAAGAAAACAAATAGTAAATAAATATTTTATTATTTGAATTATATTGTAATATAGAAGTTGGACATCATGAATTTAAAATTTCAATGATAAACTAAGAGATATTCTTTCCCTTGAACACTAGAAGAGCATAGAATTATCAACATGGATTATGGTGCAGTGGTGAGACTACTCTATTTAGGTCTCGGGTTTGAGCCATGAATATGGAGAAAATCCTATTGGGAGCTCTACCCATAAATGAGTCCTATAGTATCCAATTCAAATTTTGACGGAGCTCAAATGTAGACACCAGACACCAAATAAAAAAAATATATATATATATTGAATCAGAAATATATTTAATTGTTTTGTCTATCATTATTATCTAATATAATGAAGTTGTTTTACATCCTGCGCGACAAGAGTAGAAAATTAAAATGACGTATTTATAAACTTGATAATATGATATAGTAGTATTTACATAATTATTTATAGTTATGTGTTCAATGGTATAAGCTAGACATGTAATGATTTATTTATTTTTATACGTTTTTTAATTAATTATTGCAGTATATAAGTGCAAAGCGCATACACGATTTTTTTTCAATTATTAGATTATTATTTTAATAATATTTAATATTTAATATTAACTATAATAAAAATTAAATGGAGAGTATTTTTTTTGTTATGATTAAATTCCTATACAAAGAATTCTTTTCCAACTAAAATAGACCTGACCCCGAAAGAAAATAGTAAAAATACAAAAAAAACCATTCAAATAATAATTAAGAAGAGTTTTTTTTTTTTAAAGAAAACGTCTAGAAAAGAATTAAAAAAAAAATTTAAAATCAAACTGTCCAAAAAAATAGACAAAAACTTTCAAAAATTAGACTTGATCCAATATGGACACTGGATGAAGAAAAATGACATATATAGAATCAGAAGTACATCTAATTATTTTGTCTATTGAAAAATGACATACTTATAAAGTTGATTATATTAGATAGTAATATTTTACGTAATTATTTATAATTGTGTGCTCAATGGTGTAAGCTACATACAACAACAACAACATAAACATACCCAGTGGAATCCCACAAGAGGGCTCTAGCGTGCATACCTTAATAGTTTATTTATTTTTTATACACTTTTTATTAATTGACGTGGTACACACGTGCAAAGCATGTACATTAAATTAGTATATCTAAAAAAGTGTAGAAAATTGTTAAATTATTTAGCTACAAATTTTAAATCATCGCTAATAAAAATATATGATACATTTTGTGACAAAACTATGTTGTCATTAAGTCACCGGTTGATTAGAGACAAGAAAATATTTGTCACTAATTGATTATATGATTAGTGACAAAAAATTAAGGTTACAATTAAATATAAAATTTTGTGGCTAAAGCTTATAACATTTAAATACTAATTGTAATTTGCCGCTATTGCAATAACTTATCTTTAGTGAAAAAATTTTTTCGTGCCTGAAATTATAACTAATCTAAGACAAATAATAGTTTGTCATAAATTGTATGCATTATCAGAGACAAAATAAATCATCATTAATAATTTAAAATTTATCACTAATTGTACTTAATTAATGGCGCCAAATTATTTTTTGGTAGGAAACTTTAAAGGACAAAACTTTGCTACGAAATTACATATTTCGTCACTAAAAGTATTTTGCTCATACTTTTAAATACAAATTGTAATCTTTGTCACAAAAAATGAATAATTAGTGACGAATTTTGTATCGTACCTAATAATTTCGTAGCTAAATATCACATTTCTTGTAGTGATTAAGAATTAAAGTTTGTGTTATGTTGATAAGCATTACATGTTCTTCTTTTATTCACGATTACAAAAAACAAAGAAAGAAACTAATGACCTATAGCGACAATGTTGGTTTCTCCTTCTACAATTTCAATGGTCTATTGTCTATTAGACCTGCTAGCATTCTTTACTATTAAATATAAATTAATTATAGTGATAAACTCAAATTGTTAATATGTATAAGATTTTTTCTCTTCTTTATTTGAACTTTGGGTAAACTATTTGTTACAATTTCAATTGCAACAAAGGAAAGAATAATTGATACAAACAAACGTTGCCTATTGTGATATTAAATAAAATTGCAAAAAAAAAAAAGGATTGTATTTCTGTGCAAGAAAAATACATTAGAGAGAATGGTATAGTGTGTGGACTGTTTTGGACTCTTTGAGTTAATACTAATAATTTCAGGCACTTTGAATTTTATATCTACACAAAATAATATAACTTTTAATTGAAATAATTACACATTTATATATTCAGCATGCATGGCATCATGTCATATTAAGTGTTATCACTAATATCGACCATAAACTTTTGGATGAATTGTGAGCATCATCATCGCACCAAAAATGATCTTTAACAGTAATTAACTAATGATAGCAGTTTAATTTCACTAAATATATTATTGTGGAGACAATTACTAGCTTAGTGATAATTAATGCATTTTAACATGTTTTATAAATATCAATAAAACTTATAACAATATTGGATCAAATGCCAGTAAAAGCTTTAATTAACACTTTTTCTTAATATGCATGTTTATTGAGACTAAAAATTGTTTTTGTTGTTTTGTGCACCTGTTGCCTAAGAGCTTATGAAGCCTCAAGATGAGATCCACTTCATCCGAAGCAAAGTCACCTCTCTTGATATGTGGTCTTAAATAATTCAGCCACCTCAGCCTACAACTTTTATGACATCTATTTAGACTTGCACATTTTCATGTAAATTTTCAAAAAAATATATATTATTTTTTTATTATAAATATCACATAACATGAGATCGAAAATTAGTTTACCTGCTCTAGCAGGAACAAGATGCCACTTGCCTTCACCATATTTTTCCATACATTTCCTCAAGAGTAAATCTTCTTCTTCAGTCCATGAACCTTTCCTCACTCGCACAGACGTACAGATTATAGGAGGATTATTCACTCCTGGTGTGACCACACCAACGAAGACATAGATTTACTGTTTTGATGTCATTCTTTTGTCTCTCTATTTATAGTTATACACGTGATATGAATTGAACCCCCTTGAACAATGTGGAAGTAATCGAACCACAATACATTGTATAATGTTAATACATTACATACCTATTTATATAATGTCGACACACGTTTGTATATAGTTTATACAATATGAATATATGTTTACATATTTTTTATATAATTTTGATACATACTTATACAAACTTTATACAATATCGATACATTACATAACTATCTATTAATAAAAAATAACACTGGCCTTTTGAAAAAAATAAGAAAATTTTCTTTTTTATATAAAATTCACAGCAAAATAAAAATAAAATAAGTTTTTTATTAAAAAATTGCTGCAAAAAAGAATCAAAAAGGGCAAATATTTCGGTTTTGGGTTGATTTGAGCAAAAAGGGCCTAATAACCTTGCGCCTATTTGAACAATGTTGAGCTCATGACCTTCTTAGGTTATTCTTTGTAAAGAAAAAAAAAATGAGTCACTTTTCTTGTGAGTTCTTTTTTGTCTTTCTATATATATGAAATTTTCCCGAAATAAAGTACTCTAAAATAGGTTATATAGGTAGAGATGTGTTGAAGAAAGTCTGATATGCGCATCAGACAAGTTGTTAGATTGCAAAAACAGTAAACTTCAAAATCCTCATTAAAGTTTTAAATAGAACCCTTGTGACGCAAGGGGATTGGACTAGGAATTACATTGATAATCAAAATCAATATAAAAATTTTGTCTTCCTTTTATTTGCCTTATTATTATTTTATTATTATTTGTGGATTAACTTGAAAGTGAGTTGACTACCACACGAGGATAGTCGACTAATAAAATTTCAATTCCTCCCCCACCCCATCCCCCTTCTTGATTATTAAAAAAATTATTTTTTGTTCTCACCAATTCGATTAACATATGAATATCTATAGCCAAAAAAATCAAGGAAAGCCGAAAACGTAATGGGAATAAAAGTTCTTTTGTTTAACTCAAGAAGAGATGCTAAGTAGTGATTTCAACCGGTTCCCACAACTAGCTTTTGTATCTCAAAATGCCTAATACTATATATGGTCAATATATATTTAAAAGAAATTGAAATTAATAGGATCATTTCTTGACCCCCTTTCCATCACATGGATAATATTAAGGGATAATTATAGTATATGGTCATTCGGTCAAAATAATTATAAAAAAACATAGTTATTTATTGTATAGACATATATAGATTGTGTATATTTCATGTATAGTCCAACTATATTCAGTTTTTGAATGTATCATAATGTATATTTAATTTATAACTCATTTATAAGTAATATATATTGTATATTGAGTGTATACTTTCTAATTAGTTCTAGAAATAACATATTTGATATGCATAATAAAAGTTGTCATGGCATAACTATATTATTGCATAAAAATATCATGTAGATTTCACTTTCAACTCATTGGATGATATGTGTGAATTATTATATTTCAATGGACAAAATATATACTCGAAATAGTTGTAACAATTTGAGATCATCACAAAATATTATTTTAATGTCCTATAATAAAGAGATGATATTTTAATCTGCTGAATTTTTTTTTTCTAGTCGAGTAAAATAATAGAAAATTAATGAAAAATCATAGAAGTCAGCCTGCTAATTCTGTTTATTCTTTAAAATGAATAATAGAAAGGGTAAATTTTATAAATGACAAACATATAAAACTTAATTATGTTTTATAGCTATAGTTTGGGTTATTACATTTTGTAATTGTAGTTATAATAACATTTGTATATTTTTCATAGTCTTTGTATACATTTGTATAATTCACTATACAAATCACAATTTTTGTATATCATTTGCATATTTCTCTATATAATTCATGTACAACGTTTGTATAATTCGATATACAATTTACTGTGTTTATATATTTCGTTATACTATTTGATCCACGCACAATTTTTGTACAATCGCGTACAACTTTTCTATAAAATGCCGGAATTATACAAAACTCAAACTGTAATTACAGCTGAATGTTTGCCATGAGCCCTAACTAATTCAACTATAATTATGTTAATTAGTTAACAGTATATATTTACTTATCCAACAACAACAACAACAACAACAACAACAACATACTCAGTGGAATCCCACAAATGGGGTCTAGGGAGGGTAGAATGTACGCAGACGTTACCACTACCTCATAGAAGTAGAGAGACGATTTCCTAGGAACCCTCATCTCAAAATCTATAAGCAGAATAAACTAGATATGACAAAAAGTAAAAGAAAAGAAACAACAAAAAATGACTAATAACCAAAAGCACATGACAATACGTAAATATGATACAATTAACACATAAACAATAAATAATGACAACACATGTTATAAAACACTACTACTCCTCTACCCTACTATACCCCATGACTAGATAACCACCTACCTCTACCAACCAATTAGCCTACTACTCTAATTCACAACCTCCATTTCTTTCTATCTAGGGTCATGTCCTCAGTGAGATCAAGTTCACCCATATCATGTCTGATCACCTCCCCCCCAGTACTCCTTCGGTCTACCTCTACCCCTCCGTGTAGCTCCTAAAACCAACCTCTCGCACCTCCTAGCAGTAGCATCTGTACTCTTTCTCTGCACATGCCGAAACCATCGCAGTCTCGCTTCCCTCATCTTATCAGCCACCGGAGCCACCTCTAGCTTCTTCCAAATGGTATCATTCCTAATCTCGTCACTCCTGGTGTGACCACACATCCATCTCAACATCCTCATCTCTACGACATGCATCTTCTGGACATGTGCATTTTTCATTGGCCAACACTCCACCCCTTACAACAAAGATGGTCTAACCACCAATCTGTAAAACTTACCTTTGAACACATAAGAAAGGGTTCAACACAGATCCTTGATGGAGTCCCATCTCAACAGGAAAATACTTTGAGTCTCCTCCCACCGTTCTTACTACATTATTTTATAGTATAACATTAAGACGTTGCACATAATCACATATAAAAATCACATGAATAATATCACAGAGTCTGCATGCACTTATTTATAGAATATTTAACATTACTTCCCTATCAACTTCTTGTTGGGACACAAATTACAGAGAAAAAATGTATCCCTATTACAAGTTACAATAACATTGCCATAATGCCATTACATATGTAACGATTCATCTTAAGATGAGAAGTCTCATGTCGACAAAAACACAGGAGAGATGTTGGGTATATAAATAAATAAATAAATTTTACCTACTGGAGATGTATTTTAAAACCGTAAGGACCTATGCCGAAAACAGACAATATTACTAACGGAGTGAACATTACAGTATCTTTCTTTAATCAAGTAGATTCCATAAATCAATATCAGCAGAAAAATCATCCCAATTATCACATTGTTCTTGTTGCATGGAGTTGCCTCCACCATTTAATGGTGGTGATGATATTTCCTCATGTAATAAACTTGTTAGTGTTTTTTCATAATTAGTTACAGCTTCTTCTTCTCCTTCAACAGCGTCGTCATTGAAATTTTCCAGTAAACTTTTCCACCATTGATCTCCGTTATCCATCGATGCATCGGTAGTTTGCTTGTCACTTGTTATTTCTTTGCAGCGTTCTTCCTTGTCTACAATTACATTATTGTTTGTCAAATTATTCTTCTTTATGCTTGACAAGTATTTCCGAGGTTGAGGTCTTATTATTTCATTCGTACTAATGATGTCTTTGCATGTATTATTAATCTTTTGAGGAGCAATAGTGAACTTCCTTAGAAGGTTAGTGTTCCAGTAGTTCTTTACATCGTTTGCGGTCCTTCCCGGAAGTCTACCAGCAATAAGTGACCATCTACACAAAATAATATAACTTTTAGTTGAAATAATCACACATTTATATATTCAGCATGCATGGCATCATGTCATATTAAGTGTTATCACTAATATCGACCATAAACTTTTGAATGAATTGTGAGCGTCATCATTGCACCAAAAATGATCTTTAAATGTAATTAATTAACGATAGCAACTTAATTTCGCTAAATATATTATTGTGGAGACAATTACTAGCTTAGTGATAATTAATGCATTTTAACACGTTTTATAAATATCAATAAAACTTATAACAATATTGGATCAAATGCCAGTAAAAGCTTTAATTAACACTTTTTCTTAATATGCATGTTTATTGAGACTAAAAATTGTTTTTGTTGTTTTGTGCACCTGTTGCCTAAGAGCTTATGAAGCCTCAAGATGAGATCCACTTCATCCGAAGCAAAGTCACCTCTCTTGATATGTGGCCTTAAATAATTCAACCACCTCAGCCTACAACTTTTTCTGCATCTATTCAGACCTGCACATTTTCATGTGAATTTTCAAAAAAATATATATTATTTTTTTATTATAAATATCACATAACATGAGATCGAAAATTAGTTTACCTGCTCTAGCAGGAACAAGATGCCACTTGCCTTCACCATATTTTTCCATACATTTCCTCAAGAGTAAATCTTCTTCTTCAGTCCATGAACCTTTCCTCACTCGCACAGACGTACAGATTATAGGAGGATTATTCATTTTATTTTATTTATAATATATAGTTTATTTCAAGTCATATTTTACTACATTTTTAGTCTGTCTATATATACAAAAAGTGCAAACCCTTTGGTGAACGTGGAAGGAAATTTAACCACGAAAGGTAGCTTTCCACAAAGGACATTTGTTATAAATAGCATTCCCATTTTCAACAGAAACATCCAAACTAGCCCATGTCCCCCTAATAACCTATCCTGCCACCTTGTACGGAACAGCGGAATCAAAATTAAATTTAAACAAGTAAACACAACTAGTCGAAAGAGATTCCATGTCTATTATATATATATAAAAAAATTATTTTAATCTTATATAAATAATATAATTTTTCGTCGAAGGTGGTTCATTGATTTCGCCCCTACTTGTACGTTCCCTGTTTTTGTTTCCATCGATTAGAAAATAAAAAATTAGTAAATAATAAAAAAAATTATTTAATTATAATTTAACAATGAATTTAAAGAAAAATTATTTAATTAGAAATTTCATGGCTATTTATATTTTCTGATGTTGATATCACTTTTAAGTTTCAACCTTTTTCTTTTGAATTTTTTTCTATCACTTATATCATGATGTGACTATATTTAATTGGGCTTTGATCAATTATGATGTCGTTAATCGTCAGCCACGAAAACATCTGTACTTAAGATACGAGGTGTATCATTAATCATCTCATATTTTATATTATTTTTCAAACAAAGCTTTAGATAGTTATATTTTATATATTAGAATTAAATAAATGTTTGAATCACTACTTAATTATATTTTGTATGAATACAGAATATGCTTTACTGAGAAAATTGGAAAATTCGAAAAAAATGGAGTTTGAAAAATCCAACTTTTACTATTTATTTGATTTATAAATTTAAAAATCTAACACAAATAATTTAATTTTATATTAAAAAATTCAAATCAATTTGATCCATGTACACCCCTAATAATACTAAATATTTTTTCCACTGTCAATCATTGAAAATCTTTGTGTTATGAAATATTATTTCTCACTGAACCAGCCCACTAGAAAACATATTCAAAATAGATTCTCGCTGAAATATTGAAAAACTTTCTAATTTTTTATAAAAAATATTATTATCTTTTTCCTTTTTTCACGAATTTAATTAAAATATGGACATGTCAGAGCCAAAAAAAAGAGAAATAAAAATCTAACAAAGGTGAAACCATAATTGGAACCCAAACTCTTAGTTTATATCGAAATATATGATCAAAATATATAAAATACAATTTTATTTAAAAAATTAATAGGATCATTTCATGACCCCCTTTAATTTCCACCATATGGATAATAATAATAATGGAGAAGATTAAAAAGGAGTAATTTGCGATTTGCATCTTTAATATATGTTTTCTTTTGTGACTTGCACCTTATTCTATTATTTGTTGTGATTTGTACCTTAATCTTCTTATTTCCTTGTAAAATCAAGTACAATTTGTGATTTACACTCCTAATGTATTCCCTCTTTTGTGTTTTGCATCTTATTCTATCATTTTTTATGATTTGCACCTCAATCTTCTTATTTCCTTGCAAAACCATAAAAACTCATTTTTTTCAACAATTTTCAAAGAGAAAAGGAAATCAAACATAAAAACAAAAAAAATATTAAAAAATAAAGCTACAAATATTTGAATGATAAAAATATATACATCTTTTTTACTTTTACAACTTCTTTTTCTTTCTCTTAGCTCTCTAAAAGTGAAATAATACGAAAAACCCCATTACTTCAGTAGTATCATCATCTCCCTCTCCTGCTTCATTTTCTTGGCTCACAAAAAAAATATGGGTTTCATTTTTACAATCAAAACTTAAGCTTCCTTTAAATTGTTTTATATGTTGCCAAGATAGAAGAAGAGGATCCACCTAATTTTCTCGTGAATAAAATACTTTTTATAGAAATATTCATTGTTTTCCTTGTTTACCCTTTGAAAATTGTTGGATTTTTTTTTTAGATTTTTATGATTTTGCAATGAAATAAGAAGATTGAGGTGCCAATCACAAAAAATGATAGAATAAGGTGCAAGCCACAAAAGAGGGCATACATTAGGGGTGCAAATCACAAATTATACTCAATTTTGTAAGGAAATAAGAAAATTAAGGTGCAAATCACAAAAAATGATAGAATAAGGTGCAAATTACAAAAAACGCATATATTATGGGTGCAAATTGCAAATTACTCGAATGATCAAAGAACAAGTGACATATGGCCCAACTAGAGTACCATTATTTAGTTTGGTAAAAATAAAAAATAGTTTGGTAGTGACCAAATAGGATTGTTTCTTGACCCCCTTTCCACCACATGGATAATATTAATAATGGAGGAAATTAAAAAAGTCAAAGAATGATTGGCATATGACATAACTAGAGTACCATTAATTAATTTGGTAGTTACGATAATTTTGTGCAATGCACAGATCTAAAAGTCAATATTTTTTAATAATATAATTAAATAATATTAAATTATCTCATTAAGTATAAAATAATTATCTAATAAATAGTATCAATATTGATCACTTTTTAAGTTTAATGATTATGATTTCAAATATTTACTTCAAAATAACTTAATTATAAAATATATATATATAGTTGTGTAGTACTAAATATAACACCCTATATGATGATAGCCTGGAAAGACTAAAAGCTGATAATTATGATACTGATTTTACCATACGAACTAGTCTACGACCCATAGAGGTATCCAGGGGTCGAAGAAAGGTTCGTGGAAGACACCCAATGATAATGAAAAAATGAGGAATTTCTAGAAGTTGACTTACATGTTATTAGACGGGGTGTATAGGTAAGCAGATCTCGTAGAAAGAGACCCGAGGGAGCTTGAGTTTGTCTAAGTCTAGAATCAATCTATGAAAGGATTTACGGCCTGTAAATGAGATGACAGGTCGTGCTGCATGTTCGTGACATAGAAGCTACAATTTCAGTAGCTCAACTTTTGTGGCATGAGGTTCTACGAATAGAGGTCCGGACCGTATGTTGATCCATGACATGTAGGAAGGGTTTAGTGAACGACTCCGACAGTTTTTAAAGAAAGATATTTTGTCCTTTCTTACCTTTTTAAGCCTAAAATTGTCAGTTTTCACTTAATTAAATCCCTAACACGTGACTCTTCAACTCATGAACACTCAGAACATCTCCAAAACTTAGAATAGTTTTTTAAGAGGAGAAGGCTAGGACTTTCAAGCACTTGCCACAAATTCTTCAAGAATCTAATTCCTCCAGGTATGTAAGGCCTATGAAAATCTTGCTAATTATTTCACCATCATGTAACTACTAGCTTCTCTTAGTATCAAGTTATTAATTGATAATAAGATTTCTTCATTATGAGTAATTGTTCTTGTTTATGCTATTTTTGAAGAAAAACATGAAATTTACTAATTTTATTCTACTATATTGAGGTCTTAGGTTGAGATACTACTTTTAATTGTTAAACTAGTTAAACTCTAAAGTTACTATGAAATCTACAAATTTTTAATTCTTGCTTTAAACTCAAGAAAAGTTTTAGCATAAGTATTTTATGAACAGTGAAACATGAAACCTATGATTTTAGACAATTTTGAGAAAAGTTAATAAGAGAATGTTAAGTTGCGCTAAGTCCCAAAGAGAAGCAAAGTAACACCTTGAGCAAATTATATTCTTCTAAGTATGAGCATATGATTAATATTTTTGGGAATATTATTGAGTACCAATATGGTAAGAGTATAATAACTCAAACTCATAAACTATATAGCTAACGTAGGATAGGATTATATCAAGTGTGCAGCTCCTCATTGCCACTGAGATGACCTAATTTTAAGATGGATCCACTCTCCTAGTTTTTATCTCTTGCCCTGACAAAGTATGGGATGGCTCTGGCAGCGTGGGCAAGGCATTGAATCATCATGAGTTTCATAGTGATGGTTGTCAGTTAGAGAAACTCCCCAAGATAAAGTAAACTAATTCTTGCATACAAAATTTCAGCATATGTTTTACTTTTAGCATACACTTTATCTATTATTTTGTTATCCTATTTGAGACATGTCCTAGCTACTTTTGAGTACAGTACCCTATCCTAAGTTTCCTGTTTTGGCTACTTTACATGCTTGTACATTTCATGTACTGACGTCCTTTGGACCTGTATCATAAAATGATGCAAACGCAAGAGACATAGTCCCTCCGCAGACGCTCCATTGAGGGCCAACATTTTATTCCAGCCATCGATGAGGCCTCCTACTAGTCAGAGACTTTGGGTTCTATTTCAGTATTTATTTTCAGTTGTGGTTACTGTAGGGCTGTCACAGTAGTTATTTCAAATTATCTTAGTTAGAGGTTTCATAGACTGGATGACATGAGTTTCAGTTCTTATTTTCAGTTATTGTTGGGATATTGTCCCGACCCAAGCCTAGGGCCTAGATGTGACACGACGAATGAAAATTCGAAGGGATCTCCAACAAGCCTCTTAAGCATGCGTACCACATCATTTGTTTCGTGAAAGCAAATAAAAGATAAGTATCCATATAGTACATAATTTCTAAGGGAAGCGGGGTTTTGAACTCACGCTATGGGGATGGCATATGACATAACTAGAGTACCATTAATTAATTTGGTAGTTACGATAATTTTGTGCAATGCACAGATCTAAAAGTCAATATTTTTTAATATTATAGGGAAGAGGATAAACATGAATCACATAGCAAATAACTCTAAGGTATGAGTAAGGGAGATATTCAAAACTGTAACAATTGCAGGGGTATCAAGTTGTTAAGCCACACTATGAAGGTCTGGGAGAGAGTAGTGGAGATGAGGGTGAGAAGATTAGTGTCTATTTCGGAGAATCAATTTGGATTCATGCTGGAGTGATCGACTACAGAAGTAATTCATCTTGTTCGGAGGTTAGTGGAGAAATATAGGGAACGAAAGAAGGACCTTCATATGGTGTCCATTGATATCAAGAAGGCATATGACAAAGTCCCAAGGGATGTCCTATGGAGGTGTCTAGAGGTGAAAGGTGTTCCAATGGCATATATCAGGGCGATTAAGGACATGTACGACAGAGCCAAAACTCGGGTAAGAAAGGTAGGAGGAGACTCAGAGTATTTTCCTGTTGAGATGGGACTCCATCAAGGAATAAAGGATTCAAACTGAGCAGGACCAAAACTGAATACTTGAAGTGCAAATTTAGTGTTGAGAGGGATGAATCAGACTTTGATGTGAGGCTTGCCACTCAACCTATCCCCAAGAGGGAAAACTTTAAGTATCTAGGGTCCATCATCCAGGTAGTGGCGATATTGACGATAATGTCAGACATCATATTGGGGTAGTATAGACTAAATGGAGGCTTGCCTCTGGAGTATTGTGTGATAAAAAGATACCACCTAAGCTAGAGGTGGCCTTGATGGCTGATAAGATGAGGGAAGCGAGACTGTGATAGTTTGGACATGTGCAGAGAAAGAGTACCAATGCTCCTGTTAGGAGGTGCGAGATGTTGATTTTGGGAGTTACATGGAGAGGTAGAGGTAGACTGAAGAAGTACTGGGGGAAGGAGTATAGTAGGTTACTTACTATACTCTAATTCTCCTAACTTCTATCTCATCATCAACACACATCATCACATAGAAGGAAATAGGGTCTAGGGGAAGCCTTTCATAATAACATAATCATAAAGGTGTCAAGCTCATTACATAGATAACCATATCTAACAACACCTCTAATACGAATGATGCATAGGTCAAGATATCTCCCGGGCTCACCCTCAAAAGATAAATATTCAAAATTAGACAAGTCTTAACATGAGCATGAAAGTAAAGTGGATATTATCCCCAAGGTAGAGGACTCACTAATAGTAGTCTTCAAAAGATCCGTCTAGCCACATGGAGGAGGAGGATCAATAGGAGCTTCGATCCCTACATGGTGATATCATGCGGGCACAAGTATGCGTTAGTACTTGGAATGTACTAAGTGTGGTGGTACAATGCAACAAGGATCATAAGCCATAATAATCAAGATGCATAATCATAATCGTTAGACATGAGATAAATATGACATGTATAATCAATGCTTAGGTTAAAACATACGTGAGAATGATCATAATTGCACAACTTGTTCAACACAATAAAGTGACATGAATAGCTCATCCAAATACCTTGTACTAGAAGGTAAGGAAGATAGCTTAGGTCATAACCCCTTCTAATAGGTATTGGGTAGTACATGAGGGTGGAGATATAGCATAGGTCATAACCCCTTTATGTAAGCATAAGATGATGCATAGCATTAAATCGTACATGAGGGTGAGAAATATAGGTTAGGTCATAACCCCTTCATATAGATATTAAATAGTATATAGTATTCAATCGTACATGAGGTTAATAACCTCTTCATGTAGATATAAGATAGTAAATAGTATTGAATTGTACATGCCCCTTTATAGAGATATTTGCATTGCACTAGAGGGTGGGACATACAACTTAGTTCATAACCCCTTCTAGTAGGCATCATAATTCACATGAGAATAAAACATAGCATAAAAGTTCAATAATTCACTTATAGATCATAGAAACTTTTCATGAGTTTAATACATGTTTGGAAGCCCATAATCACCATAAAAATACTTGTCTTGCAAATCATGTAAAAGTCTTTCATCAACATAAGAATCTGTGTCATGTAGATTTAGTCAAACATGGTGGGTTTATGCACGTGCACTTAAAATCATGTAGTCAAGAGTATGAAGCAAGAGAGAAGTAAAATTAATTCATTTTTAAAGTCATTCAAAGCAATCCACCAACATTGTAGTAAAATCCTCATCTTGGGTGTCATAAAAAACACTCAAAAAACCATAATCTTTCCAAATCTGTAAAGATATCATAGAATATAAAGCTTTAATCTCATAAACATAATATAATCTCATTTCTTAATAGAAGTTCATGCATCAATAATCCAATATTCAACAAATTACCAACATAGTTCATGCATAGGAATAATAATAGAAAATACCTATAAGAAATCTAAGCTTGAAATCATAAAATTTCATAAAAATGGAGGGTTAGGCTCTATGGGTGAAAGGACCCATGGATGAAGACCTACATACCTAAACCTTGGAATTCTTGAAGAAAGATTTGGGGAAGACTTGAAGGTTCACTTGGGTTCTTGAAATCCAAAGTGTGCCTTTAAGATTCTTGAAATTGAATGGAGGATTTGGGGATGAATTGGGAGTATTTTGGAAGAGTTTTGAGTGTTCTTGGACTTGGAAAATGGTGAAAAATTAGGTGTAACTCCCCAATTTTTTTAACTGAGACTGAGCTATCCTTTATATGATATAGGATTTTGATTAATGATTCTTAATTGAGTATAAGTGTTAAAATCAATTTCTTAATGAGGGAATAGAATTGGAGATGACCTAAGGTCACACGAATCCTCCAGTGCGAAGTTAAGCTAAAAACTTTCTTAGTGTTTGAGTTCTAATGTAAGATTTTATAAAAATCTTGGTTTAGTAAATCTTTCTCAAGTCTTGGTTTATATTACTTTTATGAAAATCTTGCAAAGTTTAGTAAAATTCTTTACGTATGCATAGATTCTTGATTTAAAAATGATGAATCTTGAT
Source organism: Solanum virginianum (assembly GCA_000787875.1). Lineage (NCBI taxonomy): Eukaryota > Viridiplantae > Streptophyta > Magnoliopsida > Solanales > Solanaceae > Solanum > Solanum virginianum. The sequence continues at coordinate 19,753 of DF362292.1, forward strand.
TCCTTAATTGTTATTAAAGTATTGACTCCAAGATTTTAAAACTATAAGTTATTTCCTATAAATTCACATGGGTTTCATAAAGCTTATAGTTCAAGATAAGTTAAAGAATTCCGTTCTTGAAGCATTCTTGCATTTTAGATGAGTACATTATATGTTAAAGAATGATTTTCTTAAAGGTTTCTTGGTACTTTAGTTGAGAAATCTAGTATGTTTAAAAGTACATGAAAGATATTAGTTTCAGTAAAGTTAAAGATTTCAGTTGAGAAAGTTAAGTAGTAAGCTAGGCTAAGTCCACAAGAAAGCCAAATTTCAAGAATTTATGATCATTTAAGTATGAGGTATATAAAGTATTTTGGGAGTAGTATTGAGCATCTATATGGGTGTGAGTAGAATAAAATACTCAACTCATAAACTATGTAACCAACATAGGATAGGATTGTACGACAGTACCTTCCTCATTAGCCATTGAGATGATCCAATTTTGGGATAGATCCACTCTCCTAGTTCTTCGTTCCTTACACTGGCAAAGTACGGGACAACTCAAACAACATGGGCAAGACGTTGTATCAACACGAAGCTTATAGTGATAGTTGTCGGTTAGAGAAACTCCTCAAGAAGTAAAGTTTATAATTTCTCACACTGAGATTTAGTATTTCTTTCTTAAAGTATTTCTTTATTTATGATGCATACTTAATTGAGTTGAGCCAAGTACAGAGCTAAGTGTTTTTAGCACCATATTTTATATATATTTAGCTATGCTCAGTTTATGCATTAACGTAAGTGTTTCTTTTATGTTAAGATACACTTTTGACAAGTTTAAGTATGTGTGTGTGTGTATGTATATATATATATATATATATATGTATGTATGTATTTCATATGCATGATATATTTTGTTAGTTAAGCTATCTCCAGGTGTAGTTTTAAAGTAAGTATTTTATCTCTGTTACGTTTTGACCATCTTACATACCGTATATTCCACGTACTGACGCCTTTGGCACTGCATTTTATCATGATACAGATACAGGTGTCTATGTTAGTACATGCTTAGTAGGGCAGTCCCCATCAGCAGTCGGTGAGGCCTCTTTGCATCCAGAGGAGCTCGGGAGTATTCACTTCTTTATTTCTATTTTGTTGAGGTACCCATTAGCCTATTTCGGTGCCTTATTCAGAGTCAGTACTTTTGAGGCTTCATAGACTAGAAAGATTTTGTTCCAGTTATTTTTTTTAAATTATTTGAGAGATTTTTTAGTTAAGATGTACATATTGCTATTGTATCTTTAAGCTCATGAATATTGAGCCCATTTGAGTTCATTATGATATTATTGTCTTCCGCTGAGTAAGTTAGCCAGGCCAAGTGATTCGCTTGGGACCAGAAATATTTTTCGAGTGCCAGCCATGTCCAGGGTGTAGGCTCGAGGTGTAAAAAACTTGGTATCAGAGCGCAGAGTTCAAGTGTCTGAGGGTGTCTACGAAATAAGGGACTATGGACATCTAAGAAAAGTTTCCCTTCTTTCATACTCTAGATCGTGCCATAAAGTTACTTTCTAGGAAAGCTTGTCTATATTCGTGCGATTTTCAGATTCGTAGTGTGCGATGCGCACCAATACAAAACTGGACGTTGTCTATATTCATGTAGTTTCTAGATTCGTTCGACTACCTCTCATAATTAAGGTGGTTGGAATAGAAAAAAAAATCCAGATCCTCAATATGGAGTCACCTTCAGATAAAGTATTCAGAAAGTCAAGAGACTACACTAGGCTTAAGATAAGCCGACTAGTGTGCTTGAGTTATTGATCCATAATATTGTCCTCTTATTCATATGAATCGTGCATTTGAGTTAGAGCAATATATAATGTATTTTCATACTATATTCCGTAAATCGTTCTCCAGATGTTATTTTTGAGAGAAAAGTTAAGTTATGTCTCTAATACTTAGTAGTGTCCTCTCCCCTTGAGAGAAAGAGATTGAAGTCCTTTTTAAACCATGTGACAGAATATTCCCAGAGCTAGAAAGATGTAGCAATCACGAAGAGTGAGAATAATAACTTCTTGAAGCTAAGAGCTAAGAGTCCTGTAGTGATTAGTCGAGTTCCTTACAAGTTTTGGTTAAAGAGTAGTAAGTATAGTATAGCTTCTATGATAAGGTAGAAGAAGAGTTGTTAGTTAGTATAAGATAGTGCACACTCGAATATGAAAGGAGTTGATGTTGAAGTAGTATTTTCTTAGTAATGATGAGTATATGTGTTGAATATGAGAACAGAGGGCATAAAGTAGTAGATGTAAACTAGACTCATGATTGTGAACAGAAGAGTCATATGAGATTTATAATGTTATAGCTTAGCTAAGTAAGGAGGTATAACGGATGAGTGGTTATTATCTAACTTATGAAAAAAGAGAGTGATAATAGATTATACGTAGACAAACCATGAGCTAGAGAATTAATTCTTACCATGAGGTTTAGTGATCTAACAATTCTTAACCTTATCTGGTAGTTTAGAGTTACTAAAATATATATATGTATAAGAGAAGTGTGGGTACACGTGTTTAGTATAAAACCTTAAGCTTGAACCTTAAGTGAGTATCATGTAAAGAGGGAATAGTAGGATGAGAGTTACACCATTAGTTGGAGGTCTGGTCTAGTAGACTTGACATAGTATAAACGAGAAATTAAGCTATTGACTTGAAAGAAGTATGATGTCACAAGAATATCACATGTGATCCTTAGATGAAGATAGTGAATTGAGGCTAAGTCATTAGATAAGAAGAGGTCCTAAGATGTATATCCAAGACAGTCTATAAGTGTGAGATGTGTTGACTAAGTACTCGCTATGAGATTTTAGAGGGCTAATTTTCCCTAAAATTTTACCTAGTAGTTGTAAGCTGGTGTGATGTTAGAGAGGTATGTGATAAATGCACGTGTTAGTACTAGACCCTAAGCTTGAATTTTGAGGAGTAGTGTGAAAGAGGAGATGGTATCGTGAGAGTGATAGTCTTAGTTGGAGATTTTCTCTAAGAGACTTGCCATAGTGTATGAAGATGCTAAATTATAAGAAAAATAATTCTATGGGCAGGGAACAAGTTTCCCTTACGTAAGACTAGTGAAACGAAGATAGCTCAATAGATAAGGAAAGACTTGAGATGTGTACCCATGATTGTGTAAAGATATGTGCAGCTCTAAGTTATGACTGCTATAAGAATTTAGACAGTATTTTTGAGTTGCCAACGTGGAGTAGGTTGATGTAAGCATTCTTTGTCATCCCTAGTAAATGAGGCGGTCGGGGTTTATGGATAGACGATGAGGAGTTCTCCATAATAGACTAAGTCTTATACAAATGAGTTTATAGGAGCACCAAAGTTGAGTGTTTATGGGTAAAAAGAAGAGGTTAGATTATAGAAGTTGTGGAAAGTGGTTATGTACACCAATAAGAGTAGAAAATATACGAAGATTTCCATAGAGACAAGAGGAAGCTAAGAGTTATATCTTTGGAAAGAATCTGAGTAGCTAATCATATGTATACGACTATAGCATAACATAAGAGTTTAAGACGTTCTTGTGGATAGTGACTCCTTGACTGTGCGGAGATATGTACGTATAGCTTAGAAAGGTGAATTGATTTGCAAACTTAGAGAGATGACCTTTGAGCTAAGGGGGAGATGATGAGGTGATGAAACAGAGTAGATCTTGAGTTTTCAATAGAGATGGGTTGATCAAGATAAGATATCAATCTTTTTCTATCTCATATAGTTTTTACACTTTAGTCAAAGTGATATTTCATTCTTGTTTCGTGTATAAGTACCATGCCCATGGCCTAGTCTCATGCACGCCATGTTGAGTTTTAGGATAAGAAATGATCTTACCTTATGGATCTAAGAGTTTCTAGTCCTATGTTTAATGAGATGTGACCTGAGTTTTACACTACGTATAGTTCTGTGAACTCAGATAAGTTTTGATAGCTGAAGGAGATAGTATTTTATCATGAATGACCTTAAATAAGATTTATCTATTTAATCATACTAATGATCTTTCGTTCCCAGCCTTTTGAGTGATCCTGCTTTCCAGTCTTGATAGAAGTTTTGATGATAGTAGAGGAGTGATGGTTTATGAGTCGAGAGTTTGATTAATTGAGTGATTTTTTAGAAGAGTTCTCATTGTTATTTATTCCTTGATATCTATCTTTAATCATCATTCGAGGACGAATGATCCCAAGGGGAAGATAATCTAACACCCCAATTTTTTTTAAGTTGAGACTGAACTATCCTTCATATGATATAGGATTTTAGTTAATGATTCTTAATTGAGTATAGGTGTTAAAGTCAATTTCTTAATGTGGGAATAGAATTGGAGATGATCTAAGGTCACACGAACCCTCCAGTATGAAGTTAAGCTAAAAATTTTCTTAGCTTTTGAGTTCTAACGTAAGATTTTATAAAAAAAATTAAAAGGACCAGTGACTTTTAGGGTATATTTACATTGTATGATGAATTTCTAAGTATTTAAAGTATATTAGATGTGATTTAGAGTCATAAGGAATCTTTTACATCAAGTCAAGTCCAAAGAATTTCTAGCAACTAAGTTTTCATATGATTCGATAGATAGGTCAACTTCAAATGATCATATCTCCTAAAGTATAAGGATTTAGGTGTCCTATAATATATTACATCGAAGATATTCAAATTAGATTTCCAACGCATCTAATTTCACATTAATTAGAGTTCGAACTGGAAAGTTATGACCATTTTAGTGAAGGAGTGCAGCGCTATCTTCAGGTCCGCGCATAGAGTGTATTGCGGACCTGATGCGGACCCTTACGTGATGAGCTATGACATTTTTTTTCTTTTTATTTTGAGGGTATTTTTATCCTAAAACCTTTGGGGTCTATTTAAGTTCTTAAAAGTCCCAAAACGTCAGTTTTTATAATTAAAAACACTCTCCTTCATTCTTAAACATAAACACTCAAGAATCATCAAGAAGTCATCAAGTTAGGATTAGTTTTCAATAATACTCCTCAAGGTAAGTTATTCTTTATGAATTTCAAGCTATCCAACCTAGATTTCTTTATCTATTCATGAATCTGTGATAGAATCTTAAATTATAGTCTAGGGTTTCAAGAAACGTATTCAAGAATTCCAAGAAAGGATTTCTTGATTCTTCTTTTTCAAAAATCAGGGTTCTTCATCAAGAACTCTAAAGATTCCAAGTTAAGAATTAAAGAATCTTCTTCAATTATTCCGAGAACTAATCTCTAAGGTATGTAAGGCCACTCTCAAATTATTATTTTTAGATTATATTTTAGAAAGTATAACCTAGTTTTCATCCCAGAAGTCTCAAGTCTTGGTTTATATTACTTTTATGAAAATCTTGCAAAGTTTAGTAAAATGCTTTACGTATGCATAGATTCTTGATTTAAAAATGATGAATCTTGATTCCTTAATTGTTATTAAAGTATTGACTCCAAGATTTTAAAACTATAAATGATTTCCTGTGAATTCACATGGGTTTCATGAACACTCATAAAGCTTATAATTCAAGATAAGTTAAAGAATTCCTATCTTGAAGCATTCTTGCATTTTAGCTGAGTACATCAAATGATTTTCTTGAAGGTTTCTTGGTACTTTAGTTGAGAAATCTAGTATGTTTGAAAGTACATGAAAGATACTAGTTTCAGTAAAGTTAAAGATTTCAGTTGAGAAAGTTAAATAGTAAGTTGGGCTAAGTCCCCAAAAAAGCCAGATTTCATGAATTTATGATCATTTAAGTATGAGGTATATAAAGTATTTTGGGATTAGTATTGAGCACCGATATGGGTGAGAGTAGAATAAATTACTCAACTCATAAACTATGTAGCCAGCATAGAATATGATTGTACTACAGTACCTTCCTCATTAGCCATTGAAATGACTTAGTTTTGGGATAGATCCACTCCCCTAGTTCTTCATCCCCTACCCCGACAAAGTACAGGACAACTCTGACAGCATGAGCAAAACATTGTATCATCACAAAGCTCATAGTGATGGTTGTCGGTTAGAGAAACTCCTCAAGAAATAAAATTTATAATTTTACACACTGAGCTTTAGTATTTCTTTCTTAAAGTATTTCTTTATTTATGATGCATACTTAATTGGTATTTCTATTATGTTTTGGCCATCTTACATACAGTACATTCAATGTACTGACACCTTTGGCACTGCATCGTATCATGATGCAGATACAAGTGTCTATGTTAGCAGATGCTTAGTAGAACAGTCCCCATCAAGAGGAGCTCCAGAGTATTCACTTCTTTGTTTTTATTTTGTTGAGGTACCTATTAGCCTATTCTGGTGCCTTATTTAGAGCCAGTACTTTAGAGGCTTCATAGACTAGAAAGATTTTGTTCCAATTATTTTTTTTAAACTATTTGAGATATTTTTTAGTTAAGATATACTTATTGCTATTGTATCTTTAAGCTCATGAAAATTGAGCCCATTTGAGTTCATTATTATATTATTGTCTTTCGCTGAGTAAGTTAGCTAGGCCAAGTAATTCGCTTGGACCAAAAATGGTTTCCGAATGCCGGTCATGTTCAGGATGTAGGCTCGGGGCATGACATTAGGACATTCGCATATAAAATGGGCATTGGGTCATTACCCAAATGTCCTTGGGCGAAACAAGAGAAATCAGGAAATTTCTGCATTGGTCCGCGCCCTAGGCGCGATGCGGGCTAGATGCGGAGGTTCAATTGAACACAGGCGTGTCGCAAAAAATAATTCTTCTCTACGGGTATTCTAAAAATCGAGGGCCACCCTTTTCCTATACAATTTTGCCCCCTGAACAAGTATATGAAGTCGTCGAAATCATACACGAATTTTGAGATATTTGAGAATTATACTATAGGGCATTTTCGATGCACATGAGGGGTGTTACAGATATTTCCTCTATTTAGTTTATTCAGATTATTGCAATCTCTTTAGCACATTATATCTAAGCCTATTATTTATTATTTAAGTTTTCTACTAAGTAAAGTATCAAGGCCAAGTGGTTCTCTTAGAACTAGAAATGGTTCTGGGTGTCGGCCACGTCCAAGGTGTAAACTTGAGGCATGACAGTAAATCATCTCATTTTTCATGCAAATCTAATGCAAAAAAATTCATTGAGATGCTCCTTAATTAAAGTATTTTTTTAATCATTAATCATTGATTTTTTTACTCAAAATGGTTACAAAATATACACAAATATTATTGATGCTCAAAAAATAAAGTTGTAATAAAAGTATATGAATTTAAAGCTAAAGATTATAGTTAAAGCGGATCCCATAAAATATACACTAATTATATTAAATAGAACAAAAGAAATTATTAAAATTGGTTTTTGAAAATACTCCTACTGAAGCAGGTATGTCGACGGAGAGGTCCCTCCTTCATCCCAAACTCCCTCTTATTTATAGTATCATTTATTTAATTTTTAAATAATATATATTAATTTTGTTGTCCCAAATTAAGTGGCACCGATATAACTTTGAGAGTGAATTAAATTTTTATATGACTTTTAAATTTTAAGTTGCTCTCTGTTTTATTTTATGTGACACTGATAGAATATCGAGAGTCAATCAAATTAAAACGTGTCTTTAAATATTTTAAGTTGTTTAATATTGTGATTTATAGTACTTTTTATATAATTTTTAAATAATATATATTACTTTCTCTATTTCAATTTATGTGGCACTGAATAAATTTTAGAGAGTCATTTAATTTTAGTGTCTTTTAAATATTTAAGTTGTTGATTATTGTGATTAACTTTTTTGTTATTTTAAATAATATATGTTATTACTTCTGTTCCAATTTATATGGCGATAATACAATTTTGAGAGTCAAAATAAATTTTTTATATATCTCTTTGTCATGACCCAAAATGAGTCATGAGTTGCACCCACACTTACCCTCCTATTTGGATGAACCAACATACAAATCCCAATCTATATTAGCATTCAATCGATAAAATATAATAATAGCCGAAAGCTCAAACTTATAAAGCAAGAAATAACCAAAAATCACTAAGCTTTATTACATAACGTTCCACAAAATCTGAAAATCATCACATCAAGAACATCTAATATCAAATATCAAGTCTAAGAGTAGCAACACCATATATATAATTTAAATAATTTATGTCTGAAAACTAAGAGCGGCATGCCATAACTGATAGAATCCAACACGAGCTAGAAGGTTAGCTCACGCCTTGAAATCTAATATGTTGATGATTGGATAGAGCCGAGGGTAAGTCGAAATTGACGGAACACTCGCTACACTCTACAAAATAAAACAAAAAAAAGCACAAATAAGGGTTAGTACAGGGCAACATATACTGAGTAGGTATCATCAACTGACTCAAAATAGGAACCAATTTACATAAAGTAATGGCAGAAAATTAACTATATTATTTAACAGCTAGAAAGAAATAAGTACATATATAATCAATCAACAAAATCAAGAACAAACATGAGGACTCTAGCCTCCACACCATGATTCTTTTGGGAAATAGGTTCTTTGAGATTGAGTACATTAAGTCATTTTAATATGTTTTCCCTTAGTTGGAACGTGACATCTGATCCAATTATATATCATGCCGGAATGTGGCATTCGATCCCCTATCATATCATGCCGGAACGTGACATTTGATCCTATAATATCATGTCGGAACATGACACCCGATCCAAATATATTTAACTCATCATTCTTTATCATTACTTTCCACTTTATTAATAATATTTCACCAAGTCTTCTTTATTCAAGGCATAATTTTGATAAGGCAAGTTCAAGATTATGGATTTCATGGTCTTGGGACTGCAGACCAATCACGACGTATATCAATCATTCAAAGCACAATTAAAGACATATAATAATTTCACAACATCAGTCAAATAAGAGTCTATCTAACATATAGAATAAACCATAACATACCTCAATCGAAGAAACGAAACCAGGTGTCATGCCCTGAGTTCATATCCTGGGCGTGGCCAGCACCCAAAACCATTTCTGATCTCGAGAGAACCATTTGGCCTGGCTACTTTACTTAGAAGAAGACTTAAATGATAAGTGAAAGACTTAAATATAATAAGCTAAGGATACTACAAATATATGAATAAACTGAATAGTGGAAATGTCTCAACAACAATTGAAAATAAGATCTGAAACTCCTGCCATACAATCTATGATACCCCTAACTAGAATAATCTGAAACAACTACCGTGATAGGCCCATGATAACCACAACTGAAAAGAAATGCTAAAAACAAAAGTAAAGACTCCAAAGTCACTAATTGGTAAGAGGTCTCACCAATGGCAGAATGAAATGTTGGTCCTCAACGAAACGTCTGCTGAGGAACCCTGTCACCTGCATCTACATCAAAAAAAGATGCAAGTCCAAAGGATGTGAGTACGTGAAATATATGGTATGTAAAATAGCCAAAATCAAGAACTTAGGATAAGACACTATACTCAAGTAATTAAAACATGTCTCAATATAGGATAGCATAAGTAATAAATAAAGTGCATGTCGGAAGTAAAAACATATGCTAAAATTCTGTATATAGAAACTAGTTTACTTTAACTTGGGGGTTTCTCTAACCAACAACCATCACTATGAGCTTCGTGATGATACAAAGTCTTGTCCACGCTGCCAGAGCCGTCCATACTTTACCACGGTAAGGAACAAAAACTAGGGGAGTGGATTCATCCCAAAACTGGGTCATCTCAGTGGAAAGTGAGGAGTTATAATGTTGATACAACCCTATTCCTACGGTGACTATGTAGTTTATGAGTTTCAATTATTATTACTCTCACTCATATAGGTACTCAATACTACTCCTAAGAGTATTAATTATATGCTCATGCTTAAAAGAATATTCTTACTCAAAGTATTACTTTCTTCTCTTTGGGGACTTAGCCCAACTTAGCATTCTCTTAACTTTTCTCAAAACTCTAAAATCATAAGCTTCGTGATTCACTACTCATAAAATACTTATGCTAATGATTTCTTAAGTTTGAAGCAAGAATTAAAAATTCATAGATGTTCATAGTAACGTTAGGGTTAGACTATTTTATCCATGAAAATTAGTATCTCAACTTAAGATCTCAATATAGTAAAAAAAAATTCAATAATTTCATGTTTTTCCTCAAAATTAGCATAAACAAGAAAAATTACTCAAAATAAAGAAATATTATTTCCAACTAATAACTTGATACTGGAGAAAACGGATTGTTACATGACGGTGAAATAATGTAAAAAATATTTGTAGGCTTTACATACCTGCGGGATTTAGGTTCTTGAAGAAATTGAAGAAGGTTCTTGAAAGCCCTAGCTTTTGACCCTTTGAAACTACGTTATGAGTTTTGGAGAGCGTTTGAACTTTAATGATATAAAGAATTACGTTTTAGGGGTTTACTTAAGTGAAAATCGATAAGTTTAGGCTTAAAGGGTGAGAAAAGATGAAAACACCCCTCTTTAAAATCGTTGATCGGGTCATCTACGAGACCCTCTACGGCCCGTATGGACCCTTCCGTAAACTTTAGGGTGAATTTATTGGTCTCTGGATCATTTTTACAACTCTATTCTATGGCTCGTAGAAGGTTCTACGACTCGTAGAATCGTAATACCCAGTGAAATTTATCGAAATGCCCCTAAAATTCATCATGCGCACAACGCGTCTATCAAAGCTCCGATGGAAAATTCGTGACCGAATTTGCAATCAGTGCAAAAAATCAAGTTAGAAAATGGTCTGGACCCAATTTAAAAGCAACCGAGTCAAATTACGAAATGACCAATTTTAGGCCAGAAACAATAGCAAATCCGCCCCCTCCGTAATGCGCCAGGGGCACGGAAATGCACTTATGTTTTTTTTATTTCATAGATTTTTTTTTACAAAAATTGATTTTCCAAAAAGTTTACAAAAATGAACTGGTGCGCGCCCCCTCCGCGACGTGCACCAGTGTCCAGTTTTTATGTTTTTTCTTTTAACTTCAGGAAGGGTATTTTTGTCATTCCCAACATATTTTTAAGTCCCAAAAGCGTATATTTAATGCTTATTTCGCACGAAAGGGTTTCAAAATTCATTTTTTTCTAAATTTCTACGAGAGCTCTGAGAGAAGAGAAGAACAGAGAGGTGGGGGTTTTCTTTAAGGCTTCAAATTCCTTGAAGATTTGTGCAACCTTCAAATTCCAAGTATGTAAAGGCTACCCAAAACATGAAATTGTTCTTCCATGTGCCCCAATGTATAAATTAGATTGGTAGTTGATAGATGATAGGTTATGAGTTGAGATTTTTAAAGAATTTCTTGATATTTATTTTTAATTCTTATATAAATATTATCTTAAATTGATGATCTCATTTTAAATTACTGTTTACATGTATTATTGACTGATTATATGTTCATTCTATACAATTTTCTTGTTAAAGACAACAATAAAGAACTTAGGGTGATGTCTAGAGCCTTGACTGTGTATGGATGTGTTGATTGTTGTGGTCCGAGTCTTGAGATGAGTACTGTGATAGCTGAAGTAGATGAAGTTAGTATTCTTGGGGTTAATGAGAATGAGATAGAGTTGAATGTAAGGATTTAAATTCCTGAATTAATAGAATGGTAGCTGAGAGAAGACCCTGCCTGAAGGGGGGTCGGCCGTATCACAGTCTGACCTTGATAGACTTATGAGCTTATTGAGTTTTCTGGGAGGAGTACTAGAACCGAAATGGGTTAGAATGAGTCTCACTCACACTCATTAACTACATGACCAGCATACGAGAGGATTGGACCTTGAGAGCGGATGTTTCCTTTTGTCTCGCAGAGGACTTGACAGACTTCTTTGGGAACCCCGACAGACTCGTTCCTTACCCCGGCAAGGTACTAGATGGATGTGGTAATGACATCTCTTTGTTGTATCACTACTGGCTTATAAGTAGTGATTGCGGTTATAGAAACTCCCACATAGATTTCCTAGTTAATAGTACTCTGACGTTAATGTGATCGTATGATGTCTTGATGGATAGTGAGGTAATAGAATTTTGTCCTTTACTTTGAGTGAGGATGAGTGATTGATGAGTTGATGTTGCACTTGCATATACCGTTTACTTTAGCCCGTTTTACATATAGTACATTTCACGTACTAATGCCTCTTTGGTGCTGCATTGTTTTATGATGTAGATTCTATAGACAGAGGACTTCCGTAGCCCAATCGTTGAGGTTCACGAATTTCGACAGAGACTTGGTGAGTCCTCCTTTGTTTCCAAGGAACATGCTATCTTTTTTTCATTTATTCTAGATTATTTCATTAGACTGTGGTAGTCATAGTCTATCATAGTACCTTCTTAGATGATAGTTATAGAGGCTTCATAGACATAGACAGTTTATAGTGATGTCGGGATTCACTACTTTTCCACTTCTTATTTCTATTGAATTGCTTATTTCATATTCCTTATGATATTGATTGTGATAGTCCACTATTAGCTTATCATTTTCTTATATCTGCCGCTTTTAAGTTGATTGAACGAAGGCAATGATACTAGGTGGTTCGCTTGGGGGCTAACAACAGTTTCCAGTGCCTGTTACGTCTAGGGTACCCTCTCGAGGCGTGACAAGAATGGTCCGTAAAGTCTGGGGCAAAAAATGTGAAGTTTCAGGACTTTTGCAATGAATTAGCAGACGTGTTGTACTTTGATTTATGGTCGTAAAAAGATTTCGTAATTCACCTCTGCTCTGGCAGTCTTCAGTAAAATGGCTATAATTTTTTACTTTGAACTCCAAATGAGGTGAAATCAGTTGCGTTGGAAAGCTAATTCAAAGGGCTTTCATTTGATAGGTCAATGGATATCTGATTCTTTGTGTGTTAAGAGTTATGATCATTTAAAATTAAGTCTTGCATAATTTAAGACTAGAAACTCAATTTATAGGAAAGTTTTGAACTACCAAGTACTAGAGGTCTCTTATCACCCTAATATTCTTCTCACCTATAAGGATGAGGCTTGAAATGTAGCCACATGTAAGGATAAAATTATGGGGTGTCACACAATCAAGTTAGTTCACCACTGCTTTTCCTTTCTTCGATATCTTCAAATATTTCGAATCTATCAATTATATAATCTCCACAAGAATACACGAATCCAAAGGCACCCATATTGCTATATGTCTAACCTAGCCCAAAGGCTCACCTAATTTCATAATCAAGTTCCTAAATTTCAAATCTACAATTAAGTCTTAAGTTTCCCAGTTAACATAACTTTAATGGTATTCATGTAATACAATACATCAAATATATAATTACCTATACTAATACACCAAAATTTAAGATATAATATAATAATTAAAACAATAAATTAAATGAAAATTCACCATAGAAACCAATTCACAGAACTTAATCTCCCTACGACCTAACCTGTACATGTATTAATATATACGTACAATTGAAGTTGGCATTGACAACCTGTGGCCAAGGATTGCATAATATTCCTACCCCACTAACACTCCAACGCCTAACATTTCTTTTCCAACCAATATTCCAATACATCCTCCTATAAATTATCCTTTTTGAATATTTTAAATTATTAATTGTTTAAATAATTAAACTATCACAAACTTCAGAGTAATTCTTCTAAGCACACATGTTGATGGTAAGCACATCATTTGTGACTTATATATAAGGAGAATAAAAGTGATCAAATCAAAACAATACATCAGGAAGAAACTATCACAAATTGGATACAATTTTTTTTACCTTACTTATTAATACGAAGTATTATGAGTTTTAGCCTTTATGATTTTTGTGAAATTTATTTTTCATAACATAATGAAGAATCCACTATTATATTTATATTAATAACTAGTCACGAGCGTCCGTGCCAGCATGAGCCAAACACATATTTTTTAATATTAATTTTTGTGATGCGAATAGATTTTTTGTCTGCGTTTTTAAAATTTTAAGCTATTAATTATTAGAGCTAGAAGTACCCTAAAAAATATAATCAAACTGCTTTGGAAATATTAAATTACGAAACCCACAAGTTTTATAGCGGGTCTCATATTTAAGCAGTCGAAAAAATATAATCAAGTTGCTTTGGAAATACTAAATTAAGAAACTCACAAAAATAAATAATCGAGCTACTTTGGAAATATTAAATTAAGAAACTCATAAAAATAATTTATCATGGCTAATATTATAAAATCATAATTAAAGCAATATTGTAAAATTATAATTATAGCAGCTGAAGAAATATAATGAAGTTACTTTGAAAATATTAAATTAATAAATTCCCAAATTATCTTTGCGAATCTTATATAATATTGGCAAAGAAGCAGATAATTCAAATAAACATGTTGACAGAGAAGTGTCTGCTTGAGCTGCTTATTCGTTCTTCTTAGTAATGAAATATCATGTGGATTTCACTTTCCAATTATCGGATGATATGTGTGAATTATTTTATTCTAATGAATCGTTAAATATTAATTTTAGTTAATGTCCTGAAATTATAAAGAGATGATATTTTGATCTGCTGAACTAATTCCACGTTCTTTTTGTGGTATAATACAATAATAATTGTTAATAAAAAATTATGAAAGTCAACCTGTTAATTCTGTCTATTCTCTAAAATTTATTTGTCCACTTTTCTTTTTCATGAGTTTATGTTTATGTCATCCTTTCGTCATTATATCGGTGGGAGAGGCCGCCAGGGGCTAGAAGTAGAATTTCCTTCTTTGGAAATTTTTTTACTTTTTCCCTCTTTTCACTTGTTACAATTTTTCCTTCTTATTAATATTTTTTTCTATAAGTAATTATAAAGGAGTGTCTTCAACTTGAGATCGAGACACAGTTTTATCAATTAATTATAATTTCACTAATATCATTAATAATTATTCAATCCATTAAAATAATATTGACTCATTAAAAAATCTCACCTTTTAATAGATTAAAATAATAAATAAATTACATAGATCATAATATTTATATCAAGATCAAGAATAAATAATTTATAAATATTCAAAACCTAAATAAAATTCTCTAAATTGATCCATTTAATACATATAAAATGTACTAGCACAAGAAGTCAAAATTTAACCACTCACATAATTAAGATCAGATTATATTTAATCTTGTGCTAAGATCATCAAGATGCTTGTCCATCCTTATCTTTTGTCATTACATTTAATTTATAACTTATATGAACTATAATTTTAATTTTTTACATATAAATTAAAATAATACACAAAATCATTTATTATATAGGTAACGAACACACATATATATACATAATGATTTTTTTTTTTAATTCAAACAATCAACAAAGAAATATTGTATGGAGACAATGACAGCACATCGCAAATTGCAACATAGTGTAAACTATCTTCCTTTTTCCTTTATGGGGAAAGAGACTACTCATCAGACTACAGCACCTAATTCCAATACCACAGCTTGATGGCATCAATAGTTGCCTCCAATACCACAAATAACTCTATTTTGATTTGCAAATGCTAATCTATTACTTTTGTTTTTATATATCAATGGGTAAAAAGCTACTCACCTTAAAATCGTTCATATAGTATAAGTATTATTTTATAAAAGAAACAACACTGACGTATAAACAAGAGCTGAGCGCGAGTCGAAATCGGTGGAACATTCGCTGCACTCCACAAAACAAAACAAGAAAAGTACAAGCAGGGGTCAGTACGAGCAACATGTACTGAGTAGATATCATCGGCCGACTCAAAGTAGAAATCAATATACATAAAATAAAAGCAGGAATCAACCATAACACTTAACAGGGATCAACAACATGGACAAGTACGCAACCAATGAACGATATCAATAATACACATGAGGACTCAAGCCTTCTCATCACATTTCTTTTGGAAGATAAGTTTCTTTGAATTTGAGTATATTAAATTATTTTAATAAGTTTTCTCTTATTATTATCGTGTCGGAACGTGACACTCGATCCTATAATATATGTGTCCAAAACGTGACATCCGATCCTATAATATATATATGTCGAAATGTGACACCCGATCCTATAGTATATATGTGTCGAAACGTGACATCCGATCCTATAATATATTTATATGTGTTGGAACGTGACACCCGATCCTATAGTGTATATATAAATATGTGTCGGTTAACGTGACACCCGATCCTATAATATATATGTCGAAACGTGACACCCGATCCTATAATATATATGTGTCGAAACGTGACATCCGATCCTATAATATATATCTGTCGGAACGTGACACCTGATCAAATATATATGTGTCAGAACGTGACACTCGATCCAATATATATGATTCATTATTCTTTATCATTACTTTTCATTTCATTACCAATATTTAATCAAGTCTTCTTTATTCAAGGCATCACTGTGAGAGATCAAGTTCAAATTACGGGTTTCATGGGCTTGGAATTGCAGACCAATCACAACAATACATCAGTCAATCAAACCACAACCATTAAGTGCAAAGAAAATATCACAACTTTATTCAACAACTATCAATTGCTATTAAGAGTCTATTAGATAGAACAAACCATAACGTACCTCAACCGAAGAATCAAAGTCAAGCAAGCTAACTCACCACCGTATTTTCATTCTTCAATATCTTCATACGTTAACTTATGACAATCAACAAGGAATGCATAAGCATCCTCAGGCTCAGTTCCTTTGATGACCGGAGGTTTCAACTTTAGGAACTTGACGAAAAGATCATGCTGGTCACTAGTCATTATAGGCCCTGTAGTCAATCGAAAAAACATGTGTGTCTCCAAGGATGCATCTATACGAGGAGTTGTAACAGCTGCATGTTGCAATCCCTGAACTTGAGGTATTGAAGGCGCTTGGCCCTACTAGGATAACCCAGTGAGATAGAGGTGAGAACCTGGTGAATCATCTCTGGGGTAGGCTGGAGTGGTGTTCCCTTATCATGAAACTGCTCATCTACCACCTCAACATCCTCTCAAGCTACCTCATCAGTTAGTGGAGGGGCAGCTACTCTTTCCCTGGTTGGACCAGCTGCTTGGCCCCTACCTCTGGTAGGCTTTCTCCCACGATCTCTCATTACTCCTCCTCCTCGGCCTACGACTGACTCAAGCACTATTGTTGCTCTAGTTCTAACCATCCTGCGAAATAGAATAAAGAGAATTAGATACAAATTTGTATCACTTAGCTACCAATTAGATTCAGGTAATAGAACGAAAGACATAAAGAAGAGAGTTTTCCTAAAGGCATCCCCGTACCGTTCCGCGAGACTCTACTAGACTTGTCCTTCTGTGATGAGATCGCAGAACCTAAAGCTCTGATACCAAGTTTGTCACAACTCAAAACAGGCCGTAAGTGACACCCACACTTACCCCTCTAGGTGGGTAAACCAACATACACACCCCAATTTATACCAACAATTCACTTATAAAATCGAATAATAATCAAAAGGTTAAACTCATAAAGCATAAATAATCCAAGGTTACTAAGTTTATTACTTAATGTTCCCAAATTTTAAAGTCATCACATCAGGACACTAATATCAAAATACCAAGTCTAAGAATATCAACTCCAAAATAAAGGAACAAGTGGTTTATGTCTAAAAGCTAAGGACACCATGACAAGACTAATAGGATCCAACGCGATCTAGAGAAATACCTCACCTTGGAACCTGATGTGTTGCAGACTGACTAGAGCTGAGGGCAAGTCAAAGTCGGTGGAACACTCGCTACACTCTACAAAACAAAATAAGAAAAATACAAGTAGGGGTAAGTACGGGCAACATGTACTGAGTAGATATCATTGGTCGACTCAAAATAAAAATCAATATACATAAAATAAAAGCAGTAATCAACCATAACACTTAACAGGGAGTAACAACATGGACAAGTACACAACCAATGAACGATATTAATGATACAAATGAGGACTCAAGCCTCCTCATCAAATTCTTTTGGAAGATAAATTTCTTTGAATTTGAGTATATTAAATTATTTTAACAAGTTTTCTGTTATTATTATCGTGCCAGAATGTGACACCCGATCCTATAATATATGTGTCGGAACGTGACACCCGATCCTATAATATATGCGTCGGAATCCTATAATATATGTGTCAAAACATGACACCCGATTCTATAATATATGTGTCAGAGCATGACACCCGATCCTATAATATATATGTGTCGAAACATGACATCCGA
>DF362291.1:1677-16192 GCA_000787875.1 Solanum virginianum
GCAACCACTTTAAAAATTGGCACTAATTTGAAAGTCCATATCATGCTTCATGTGTATAGTATAAATACTTAGAATATATGCATGGGGTGTTACATCTATGTATCTCAGAATTCGTGCGTGATATTGATAGTCCAACTCTATATTCTTATTTAGGGGTCAAAATTAGGGGGAGAAGGGTCTAACCCCGATTTAAGAGCTAACGATTAATAATTTTGATTATCATAATTTTTCTTATCCAGAATCAATCCGCGACAGCACTGTGATGTGGAGCTATCATGGACATGTGTTAATATGACCTCCACAAAGGTCCACATTGCGAACCAGATACAAACCTATGTATTTTGTTACTAGTGATTTCTATCTCGGTCCAAG
Source organism: Solanum virginianum (assembly GCA_000787875.1). Lineage (NCBI taxonomy): Eukaryota > Viridiplantae > Streptophyta > Magnoliopsida > Solanales > Solanaceae > Solanum > Solanum virginianum. The sequence continues at coordinate 2,050 of DF362291.1, forward strand.
GCTTTTGGGTCTTGGGTCCAAGTGTTCTCAAACGTGTTTTTACCTATACTTAGATATCATCCTAACATTTTGAAATACTCACTCAAACACTTAGCAATATCTTCACTCCAAAAATTCAAGTCTCAAAACCCTCATCAAAAACTAAGGATTTCCTACAAGCTTCAAGCCTCCATTTTCAATCTTCTCCAAGAACTTCTTCAAAGCTAAGGTATGTGGGTTTCAACCATTGTGTCCTTCCACCCATAATTCCCTAACCTCCTTTTTATTCAATTTACGTGATTTAAAGTTGATTTTACAAATGGGTTTACTAGTATGAAATTGTATATGAACTATGTTAAAGCTATATGAACTTGTGACTATTTTGCTATATTTTGAGCTATAAATCTTGGATCTATTGTAAGACTTCGAAGAGGAGTTTTTCTGTATATTGCTTGAGGGTGTTGCATGGTGTTGATTGATGGTTTTACAGTGGATTTTCTTAGATGGTCTCATCTCTATATTTCATGGTTTTACACTAGCATTACATACCCGTCAAGTGTTTAATAAAATGTCCCGCTAGGGTTTCTTGAGGAATTGAAGGTCCAATATATGTCTTATAAGTTGAATGGTGTTATGATGATTATTGTTGGGTTTATGATGATAATAGGGATGTCTATACGAGTTATTTCATGGAAAAGTACCTGTGGGATTGCATGTGGATTGTTAGGTTCTTATGTTTGTTATATTCTGGGGAATATGAGTAGTTCTTTCTTGATGATTGAAATGTAATGGTTTGATGAGGTAGTTCTATAATTCCTACCGAAAAGGCCATGCCTTAAGGTAGAAAGACTAAGGGTTCTTACCGAAAAGATCATATCATAAGGTATGGACATCCTACCGAAAAAGCCATATTATAAGGTAGAGTGGTTAATGATTCCTACCGAAAAGGCCATGCCTTAAGGTAGAAAGACTAAGGGTTCTTACCGAAAAGATCATATCATAAGGTATGGACATCCTACCGAAAAAGCCATATTATAAGGTAGAGTGGTTAATGATTCCTACCGAAAAGATTATATCATAAGGTATTGACACCCTATAGAAAAGGCTATGCCATAAGGTAGAATAGCAAATTATGCCTACCAAAATGGTTATATCATAAGGTATGGACATCCCATTGAAAAGACTATGCCGTAAGGTAGAAAGACTAGAGGTTCCTACCGAAAAGATCATATCATAAGGTGTGGACATTCTATTGAAAAAACCATGTCATAAGATATAATGAATCACGTTTCCTTTCCAAAAGATGATATCATAACGTAGGGGATGTCTTATACTACCTACCAAAGAGTCTATGTCATATGGTAGGGGTATTGATAACACTCTCCAAAATGGTCATATCGTAAGGTGAGTGGGGGCCATTTTGCCCATTTTATGAAGGTTGGTACAAAGGGGTATGAGTATGTTTACTATATTGAATACACATTCTTTGTTTATGATTTACAAGCATGTTTTACCTTAAGCATTGAGCATATATATCATATTGGAGTTATACCTATCCTTTGCCTATGATTATGCATTTTACTTTTGTTGTCTATGCCTTGCTAGCATTGCATCCCACATACTAAGTACATTCAAACGTAATAATGCATACTATATGCCTACATAATGTCACCATGTAGGAACCGGAGCCCCACTTTAGCATCCTCCTCCACATGGCTAGTATGACCTTGCTCAAGCATGTTACTTATTATCTCATTCTATGTATTAAGACTTTCTCTCTTTTGATTATGTTTTGACTATAAGGGTGAGCTCGATTGCTTTGTCTTGGCCCCTGCTCTTATCTTTATATAGTAGAGGTGTTGTTGGACATATGGCGTACCTATGTTTGAGCCTTGAATCTATTGAATTTTATTGCTTATGATATGAAAGAGGTTCCCTTAGTCCCAATTTTCCTTTGTTTATGCTTATCTTTTATTGTCATTTTAATGGCTTTCGCGACAAAGGATGTCCAATGATATGCTATGAGGCTTGTTTGGGGTTCCTTCGAGTTCCCCATTTGCTGGTCACATCAAGGCCCTAGGCTTGGGTCATGACAAAGTTGGTATTAGAGCACGAGGTTGTTAGTTCCTCGGAGTCCAACACACTGTGTCGGTTAGAGTCTTATTCATGGTTGAATTGTGCACCACCATTATGAGTAGGAGGCTATGAGACATTTTAGGAAAAAATTTTATTCTTCATGGTTAACATTATGCTATAGAGTTGATGTAAGTTTATTTTCTCCCTAACGATTATTTTTTGCTATGCTAGATCATGCCTAACACAAGAGAAAGAAGGGCCCGCGCTCCTAAAGAGCAATCAGCCAATGGGGAGCTTTGGGACGCTCTCACCTTGCTTGCACATATTGGAGCTAATCAAGCCAACCAAGGGGCCCAAGCCCCTCCTGCTCCTGCACTGGGTTCTCGGGTGAGAGACTTCATAATGATGAACCCACCGGAGTTCTATGGGTCAAAGGTGGATGAGGACCCACAAGAGTTTATTGATGAGATCTATAAGGTATTGGCAATCATGGGTGTTAGATCAGAAGATAAGGCAGAGTTTGCGGCCTACCAACTCAAAGGGGTAGCACAAATATGGTACAATAAATGGAAGGAAGAGAAGGCAATCCACAATGTGGTGCTTTGGGAGGAGTTCAAGGCAGCTTTCCTTAGTCAGTTCTTTCCTTTTGAGCTTAGGGAAGCAATTTGGTTGAATTCATGAATTTGAGACAAGGGTCAATGAGTGTAAGGGAGTACGCCCTCAAGTTCAACAAACTCTCTAAGTATGCTCCTCACATGGTTGCTGATCCAAGAACTAGAATGAACAAGTTCATAATGGGTATCTCCGACTTGGTGAGGGAAGAATGTCAGTCAGCTATGTTAATTAGAGACATTGATTTGTCCTACTTGATGACTTATGCTAAGCGAATTGAGGGGGTGAAATTGAAAAAAAGAAGGAGTAGTGAGGCCAAGAGGGCCCGATTGGATTGTGGCTCCCAAGGTCTAGAGTCTGATGATGCTCCAACCAAGAAGGTTGTCAGGGGTGGGGTGCCAAACCCAAGGCCCCAAGGAGATGATGGGGTGACTCATCCTAGATGCCCAAAATGTGGAAGGAAACATGGTGGTACATGTTAGAGGAACACGAGTGCATGTTTTGGGTGTGGTGAAATGGGCCACAAAATCCTGGATTGCTCATATGCTCAAAATAAGGGTAAAGATGGTGATGTTAATCAAGGGGGTGCTCTAAAACATAATCAGTTCTATGCTCTCCAAAGAAGGAAAAGAGAGCATATGGTGCTCGATGATGTTACCGGTAAGTTAGAGAATTTCCTTAATTTAATTATGCATTCTTTGATATTCTGAGAGTCGTTATTCATTTCCATTATTCCTTATTGCTAGTAAGATTCGATTATGTGAGACTATTGATGCTAGAAGAGCTTGTAAGGTTTGCTCCATGTTCTTGCTGCATAAAGTCGTGTCTTGTGATCTTGGTTGAATTTGGTTTTATTGATTGGAGGTTTTGGGGTAGTTTTTTCTACTTGCATAGCTTGCTTTCAATGAGTTCAGAACTCGTAAGGTTGTAATATGACGGCTGAGAAGGGTCGATCTATTCGGTCAACTACAATAGGTTAGTCACTTCTCTAAGCTTGATCTTTGTTTTAGGTTATGTCATTAAATAAGGATAAGTGTAGGTGATATTCCTAAGGGTTTTTCAGACTAGGAGTGAGCATTTTAGTAAGGGGTGAGCATTTTAGTATTGTTGTAGTGTTTTGTTGACTCATACACCGGTTAAGTTTATGGGTTTCATGAATAGGGTCTTAAAACCCTACCTTGACGCGTATTGTGGTGGTGTCTAGTGGTGGTGCATTGATTTATTTAGAGTTGTTGAATCATTTGGGGGTAGTGTTGCAATTATAGGTGAGAATAGAATTCCCGATAAGGCGAGTGTTTTGGTTGATGTTCTAAGAAGCCTAGCCTGTGTTGATGATGGTGGAAAAGAGGTGACTTGAGGGGTCTATTATTTGGCTATATTGAGAGATTAGGTTGAAGGAAGTTAAGTATGGTGGGTAGTATTCTTGATGGTTCCAAATCTTCTTAGGTTGGAATGTCTAGGTTAAGCAACACTTTGATTCCGTCTTTTAGGGTTGGATGTACTGGGTGAAGAGATGGAACAGTGGAGGTTGTCTACCAAGCGGGGAGATGGTGGTTTGTGGTACCAAAGTGGACCAAGTAGGTTTAAGGTTGACAATTGAGCATAAGATTTTGAGTCTTTGTAGAATATAGAGAGAACTTAGTATGTTTGCTTAAGGATTGGGAATGACCTATGGGTGTGGATATGGCTATTCAATTTCCATGTGACCATGACAAGGTGGTGCATGGTGATCCAAGTGATATGGTGGCTTTCAAGGATTGGGGGTGTGATGGAGTTCATTGAAATAATTGTCAAGTGGATGGTGTCTCTCGGGGAGCCGGAGGGGGCATGGCGAAACGACATCCGTACCTCTTTTATTCCTATTCGAGCTTATGATGATATGTCTAGTCCTTTCATGATTCCAAGCCTTATGTTTCAGCCTTTATGTCATTAATTCATGTTTAAGTTGGCAAGTTTACGATGATTTTACACTTATGTTGAGATTTTGAAAATGGTGTTTTAGATGTAATGTTGTATTTTTTGTTCGGGCTGATTTGTTTATGATCACTCTTCTCATGTACATCTCTGTCATGGCCCAAGCTTAGGGCCTAGACGTGACTGGTGAATAGGGAACCCAAACGAACCCCAAACAAGCTTCGTAGCATATCATCACACATCCTTGGTCGAGGAAGCGATATAAATCAATATAAGAAACATAAACAAGGGGAATTGGGATTAAGGGAGTGAGATTTATACTTAAATAGCTTGAATATCGTAAGTGAGTCAAAGTTCCAGCATAATATATAACATGTCCAACAACACCTCTAGTACATAGATAAGAGCGGGGTTCAAGACAATCAACCGAGATCACCCTCATAGTTAATACATATATAAAAGAAAGATAGTCTTAGAACATAGCATAAGATCATAAACAACATCACCAGAATGGAGGATTCACCAACAAGCATGAGTGAAACCATACTAGCCCTATGGGTGGAGATGCTCAAGCAGGGCTCTGGTTCCTACATGATCATATCATGTAAGCATAGAGTATGTGTTAGTACGTTGTTGTCACGACCTTAGCCTAGGGCCTAGACGTGACACGGCGAATGGGGAACCCGGAGGAACCCCAAACAAGCCTCTTAACTTGTCATTACACATCCTTGGTTGCGGAAGCAAATAAAAGACATATTGAATAGAATGGGGCATTGAGGCTAAGGGAAAACTTTGTAACACATCAACATCACGAGATAAGGAATCATGACTCATATCATAAATCCATAACTTGTCCAATAAATACCTCTAATTACGTAAATACAGGGGGGCCAAGACAAAGTAACCGGGCTCACCCTCATAGTCAAGTAGAACATAAGATATTGTCTCAACACATAAATAAGAGGAAAACATAAACCAAAGCCCTCAAAATGGAGGACTCACTAACAAGCTTGGAATAGCACTGTCTAGCCACGTGGAGGAGGAGGATGATCAACTCGGACACTGGTACTTACATGGCGATATCACTTAGGCAAGAGTATGTGTTAGTATGTTTGAATGTACTAAGTATGAGGGGTGTAATGCAACGATAGATAGATATTATACTCAAAATGCATACTTTAGAGAATAGGCATAGTATAACAATATGGCATGTATGAGCAATGCATAAGTAAAACATATTTTAAGTAATTCATGATCATATAAGATATCATATTTGTAGAAGAGACCAAGATAGATTTCCAAGGTATAAACCCCTTAGGGTTAGTGATGATGCCGCCCCATCACTTAGGTGTATGAGTATGAACCCCCATCTAGGTTGGTGATTATGCTACCCTATCACCAAGATAGATGAGTATGACCCCATCAAGGTTGGTGATTATGCCGCTCTATCACCGAGATGAATGAGTATGACCCCTATATCGGGCATGGTCTAATATAACACTTTATATAGAGTTCATCATATGCATAAGCTCACTTCATCATTAAAACATCGAGAAAATAATATGCATAAGCTCTTTTCATTATCATAACATCATTCATATCATATTTCATGATTTGGAGTTTCATTTCCTCAAGAATCCATAACCAGACATTTTATCAAACACCTTGGGGTTGTGTAATAGGGGTAATAGACCATGCAATTTAGAGATGAAATCGTGCAAACAAATCTATAGTAAAATCATCAATCAACACATTGCAATACCCCCAAGACAGTCACATCAAAACCCCTCATCAAATCTAACATTAGATACAAGATTTAGAGCTCAAAATATGCTAAAACAACCATATATTCATGAACTAAAATCACTGTGCAGTAAATTTCTCAATATACAAGACCCACATATAAAATCAACATTAAATCATGCATTATTAAGTAAAAGAGGGTTTAGGCACCATAGGTGGAAAGATCCAATGGTTCAACACCACATACCTTAGCTTCGGAGAAGTTCTTGGTGATGGTTGACAATGGAGACTTGAAGCTTGAAGAGAATTCTTAAATTCGGATGAGGGTTTTGATTTTTGGAATTTGGAGTGAAAATATGGCTAAGTGCTTTGGGAAGTATTGGGAAATGTTTAGAAAGATATGAGGGTGAAATTTAACTAAGTGTAGATAAAACAAATTTGGGAAATTTGGGGACAACACTTAAAATATGTTGGACCGCACATGAAAAACTGCCAGGTGAAAAACATATCTCCGTGTCACGGAGGGGATGCGGAGTTGAATTTGATCTAAGGCGTGCCCAAGGCGCATCACGGAGGCGTCGCAAATTGGTCACTCGAAATCATCACTAAAACAACTATAATTGCTATTCTTTCACTCTTAAATCGAGGCTAGAGCCTTTTTCACCTAATTTGGACCCCCTGATCACAAATATGAAGTCGGATAATGAATGGCATTTTAGATATAAGGAAATCAAAATCCCGGGCATTCCAAGGCATATTTTTGGGGATTTTTTGGGGTCATTTCGATATCTCCCCCTTGGGAACATTCGTCCCTGAATGTAAAAGAGACGTACAAGGGATAGTATCTTAGGATTTAGTGGAGTGGAAAAGATAAGAATACAACTTTTCCATGTCCATTTCGGCCTCCTAAGTAGCACTTTCAACTTTTTTGTTCCTCCAAAGGACCTTAATGGATACTATCTCTTTGTTCCTCAATCTCTTTACTTACCTATCCACGATTTGAACCAGAACCTCCTCATAAGTTAAGTTATCCTCAACAACACTCACAACAGCAAGAGGCATAATGGCATTAGGATCACCAACACATTTTTCTCAACATAGAGACATAAAATTCCAGATGGATCAAACTCATTTCACTAGGTAACTTCAACTCATAAGCTACCTTGCCTAAACTATTTATCACCTCATAAGACCGACATACCTTGGACTCAATTTCCCCTTTTTGCCAAAATGAACTACACCTTTCATTGGGAAACCTTCAAATAAACCCAATCACCCACTTGGAATTCTAGGCCTCTTCTCCTTACATCTGCATAGGATATTTGATGACTTTGGGCTATCCTCAACCTCTCCCTAATCATCTTAACCTTCTGAAGAGCTTCCATAACCAGATCCGGCCCCAAATAATCCACCTCTCCAACCTCAAACCAATCCACCGGTGATCTACAATGTTTCTCATAAAGAGCCTCAAAAGGAGCTATACCGATGCTAGGGTGATAGCTATTGTTGCAGGCAAACTAAATCAATAGAAAATGGTCATCTCAACTACCCTTAATTTCCAAGACACAAGCCCTAAGCATATCCTAAAATTTTAAATTATTCTCTCGGCTTGGCCATCTGTTTTAGGGTGGAAGGCCGTACTAAGGTGAACTTTGGTACCAAGACCCCTTTGGAAAGATCTCAAAAAGTGTGAAGTAAATTGTGCACTACAATCCGATATGATGGATAAAGAAACCCCATGCAACCTCACTAACTCATGGATGTACAACCTTGCATACTCTTCAGCCCCATATGTAGTCTTGATCGGTAGAAAGTGAGCAGATTTTGTCATCCTATCAACTACCACCCATATGGAATAAAAACCTTTCCTAGTCTTAAGCAACCTAATCATAAAGTTTGTGTTAATCACCTGCCACTTCCATGTAGGAAGCTCTATGTCTTGGGTTAGGCCACCCGGCTTTGGTGTCGGCATTAACTTATTGGCAACTATGGCAACCGAAAATGAATTTAGCATTATCCAACTTCTTGCCTCCATACAATACACATCCCTCAAATCTCTATACATATTGGTGAAACCGGAGTGGATAGAATAATAGGAGTTATGAGCTTCATCAAGAATTCTCTCATTCAAACCATCAACACATGGCACACACAACCTACCTTGATATCTAAGGGCCCCATCTCCCCCTTAGGAGAAAACCTCTATCTTTCTCTCTTTCACCAAGGCCTTCAACTCAAGTAAGGAGGATTCTAGATCTTGTTTTCCTATAACCTCATCCACCAAAGAAGATTTGGAAGCATTGGCAATAATAACACTGTCACCCACATCTTCCAACCTTACCCCCAATCTAGCCAACCTATGCACCTCCCTGGCCATCTCCCTTCCACTACCATCCACATGAGCTAGGCTACCCATAGACATCCGACTCAAAGCATCCGCCTCAATATTGGCCTTACTCGGATGATAATAAACACTCATGTCAAAGTCCCTAAGGAGTTCTAGCTACCTTCTTTGTCTCAACTCAAGATGTCTTTGAGTGAAGATATATTGAAGGCTTTTATGATCGGTGAAGATATCAACATGCACCTCATATAAATAATGACACCAAATCTTTAATGCAAACACCACGGCAACTAGTTCAAGATCATGGGTAGGGTAGTTCCTTTCATGCATCTTGAGTTTCCTAGAAGCATAGGCTATGACCATACCATTTTCCATTAGTACACACCCAAACCAACTTTAGACACATCACAATACAAAACAAAACCATCAAGCCCATCAGGTAGTGACAATATAGGAGCGGACACAAATCTATCTTTCAATGTTTGGAAGCTTTTCTCATATTCATCAGTCCATACAAACTTCACTTTCTTTTGAGTCAATTTTTTCATAAGATAAGAAATGGGGGAGAACCCATTCACAAACCTTCTATAGTAACCCGCAAGGCCTAAGAAACACCTAATATCCAATAGGGTCAATGGTCTAGACCAATTCCTAATCACATCAGTTTTCTTAGGATCCACTTTTATACCATTCCCTGACATCACATGACCCAAGAATACAACCTCATTCAACTAAAATTCACACTTGTCATATTTAGCATACAATCTCTCCTCCCTCAATCATTGAGATACAACCCTAAAATGGCCCATAAGCTCTTCCCTACTATGTGAGTAGATCAAGATATCATCAATGAAAACCACAACGAAGGAATCAATGTAGGGTTTGAAGACTCTATTCATTTGGTCTATGAAGATGGCCAGTGTATTAGTCAACCCAAAGGATATCACCACAAATTCATAATGTCCATATCTAGTCTGGAAGGTCATCTTGGGAATATCATACTCCCTCACCCTCACTTGATGGTACCCAGATCGAACATAAATAATAGAGAAAAAGCTAGCCCCTTGCAATTGGTCAAACAAGTCATCAATCCTCGGAAGAGAATATCTATTCTTTATAGTGACCCTATTGAGTTGCTGGTAGTCAATGCACATTCTAAGTGACCCTTCCTTCTTCTTTACAAACAACAGTTATGCACCCCAAAGGGATTGACTAGGTCTAATAAACCCCTTTTCCAACAAATCTTTCAATTGTTCCTTTAACTCCTTCAACTCCGTCGGGGCCATATAGTAAGGGGAAATGGAGATAGCTTGAGTATCGGGAAGGAGATCTATGCCAATATCTATCTCCCTTTTGGGAGGAACATCAGGAAGGTTATTTGGGAAGACATCAAGAAACTCACTTACAACTGGAACCAACTCAATGGAAGGGACTTTGGACTTCACATCCTTGACTCTCACAAGATGAAACAAACACCTCTTGGAAATTAACCTATGGGCTTTAATGCATGAGATGAACCTACCCCTCACTAACACATCACAACTTTCCCACTCCAGGATAGGTTAATTTGGAAATTGAAACTTGACCTTATGGGTTCTACAATCAATAGAAGCATAGTATGCATTCAACCAATCCATCCTAAGAATAATGTCAAAATCAACCATATCTACTTCAACAAGATCACAAGGTAGGATTTTATGCAAAATGCAAACCGGATAATTTCTATACACCATCCTAGGAACAATACATGCACCAGTAGGAGTAGATATTTCATAAAACTCATGCAATAACTCTGACTCAACATGGAACTTTTTAGCAACAAAGGGGGTAACAAAGGAGAGGGTGACACCCGAGTTAATCAAAGCATATACATCAAGATTGAAGATTTTCAATATATCATAAACAACATCGGGGACCTCACCCATCCCTTGCCTTTCATGTAGAGCATAGAACTAATTGTGCCTTAGGGAAAAACCTTGAGGACCACCCCTACCCAATGGAATCGCATTTGCACCCCGAACCTTGCCACGGTTTCTTGGATAATCAATCCTCTTGTGACCAACTCCCCATATTCAAAATATACATTGGAACCCTTCAAACATGGGTCCTTATGACTCTTCCCAGATATAGTAAACACATTATTAGGAGTCACACCAACCATACCTTGAGGCCTAGGGAAGTTATTGGCAAACCCCCTATTTGTAGCATGAGGAGGCCTTTGGCCTTGTGGAAGTCTAACACCCTTGGGGAACTTGCCCTCAAAATGGGCCCTCTTAGCCTCATGGCCCCTTCTTTTTCTCAACTTCTCTTCTTCCATTTGCTCGGCAGATGTCATCAACCGAGCCAAGTCCATATCACTAATAAGCAAGGAAGACCAGCATTCTTCACTTACCAAATCAGAAACCCCCATAACAAACTTATTCATCATTGACCTAGAATCGGCTACCAAGTGAGGGCATATTCCCTCACATTCATACCATCTTGTTTCAAGTTCATAAACTCAACTAACTTTGCCTCTCTAAGCTCAAGAGGGAAGAACCAATCAAGGAAGGCCAATTTGAATTCCTCCTAAAGTACCACATAGCCATTACCCTTCTCACCTTTCCATTGATCAAACAAAATTTGGGGCACCCGCTTGAGTTGGTACACTGCCAACTCCGCCTTCTCATTTGGCCCAACACCCATGATTGGCAAGATTTTGTAGACTTCACCAATGAACACTTGTGGATCTTCATCCACCTTTGACCCATGGAAAACCAGAGCATTCATCCTCGAGAAATCTCTTACCCTAGCTCCCGGGGTAGTAGCATAAGGGGCTTGGGCCCCTTGTTGGACTTGGTTGGCCACCACTTGGGCAAGCATGGTAAGGGCATCCCGGAGCTCACCATTGGTAGGCTGATCCTTAGGAGTTTGGGCCCGTATTCCTCTAGTATTTAGCATGATCTAGCATAAAAAAGAAGAATCGCTATGGGGATACTTATCATAACTCTATGGCACGACTTAGAACATGAAGAAGGGAAACATTTCCTAGAATGCCTCATAGCCTTTTATTCATAGTCATGACACGCTTCACAACCATGAATAAGACTCTAATCGACACGGTGGGTTGGACTCCGGGGATCTACGAACCTAGTGCTCTGATACCATATTTGTCATGACTCAAGCCTAGGGCATAGATGTGACACGGCAAATGGGGAACCCGGAGGAACCCCAAACAAGCCTCTTAGCTTGTCATTACATATCCTTGGTTGCAGAAGAATACAAAAGACATGTAGAATAGAATGGGGCATTGGGGCTAAGGGAAAACTTTGTAGCACATCAATATCAAGAGATAAGAAACCATAGCTCATATCATAAATACATAACTCGTCCAACAAACACTTCTAATTACATAAATAGAGTGGGAGCCAAGAAAAAGTAATCGGGCTCACCATCACAGTCAAGTAGAATATAAGGTAGTCTCTCAATATATAGATAAGAGGAAAAAATATAAACCAAAGTCCCCAAAATGGAGGACTCACCAATAAGCTTGGAATAGTACTATCTACCCATGTAGAGGAGGAGGATAATCAACTCGGGCACCGGTTCCTATAAGGTGATATCATGTAGGTAAGAGTATGTGTTACTATGTTTGAATGTACTAAGTATGTGGGGTGCAATGCAACAATAGATAGACATTACACTCAAAATGCATACATTAGAGAATAGGCATAGTATAACAATATGGCATGTATGAGCAATGCATAAGTAAAACATACTTTAAGTAACTCATGCTCATATAAGATATCATAAGTGTAGAAGAGACCAAGCTAGATTTCCAAGGTATGAACCCCTTGGGGTTAGTGATGATGCCGCCCCATTACTTAGGTGGATGAGTATGAACCCCCATCTCGGTTGGTGATTATGCCGCCCTATCACCAAAGTGGATGAGTATGAAACCCCATCTATGTTTGTGATTATACTGCCCTATCATCGAGGTAGATGAGTATGAACCCCTATCTAGGTTATCCAGGCTCTTGTCCCCCCAGATTGGGCATGATCTAATGCAACACTTTATATAAAATTCATCATATAAATAAGCTCATTTCATCATCATAACATCATTCGTATCATATCTCATGCTTTGGAACTTTATATGGAATTCATCATATGCATAAGCTCACTTCATTATTAAAACATCAATCAAATCATATACATAAGCTCGTTTCATCATCATAACATTATTCATATCATATCTCATTCTTTGGACCTTTATTTCCTCAAAAAACCATAACCGGACAATTTATCACACCCCTTGGGGGTGTGCAATGGGGGTAAAATATCATGCAATTTAGAGATGAAATCATGCAAGAAAATCTGTAGTAAAACCATCAATCAACACCTTGCAATACCCCCAAGACATTCACATCAAAACCCCTCATCAAATCCAACATTAGATCCAAGATTTAGAGCTCAAAACATGCTAAAACAACCATACTTTCATGAACTAAAATCACTATGCAGTAATTTTCTCAATATACAAGACCCACATGTAAAATTAACTTTAAATCATGAATTATTAAGTAAAAGAGGATTTAGACACCATGTGTGGAAGGACTCAATGGTTCAACACCATATACCTTAGCTTCGGAGAAGTTCTTGGTGAAGGTTAATAATGGTGACTTGAAGCTTGAAGAGAACTCTTAAATCTGGATGAGGGTTTTGAGTCTTAAAATTTGGAGTGAAAATATAGCCAAGTGTTTTGGGGAGTATTGGGAAATGTTTAGAATGATATAAGGGTGAAATTTGATTAAGTATAGATAAAAACACATTTGGGAAATTTGGGCCCAACACTTAGAATATTTTGGACCGCACATGAAAAACTGCCAGGTGAAAAACACATCTCCATGTCGCGGAGGGGATGCGTAGTGGAATTTTAACTCAGGCGCGCCCAAGGTACGTCGCGGAGGCGTCAGGAGCTGCTCACTGGAAATTGTTACTAAAAAATTATAATTGCTATTCTTTCACTCTTAAATCGAGGCTAGACCCTTTTTCACCTAATTTTGACCGCCTGATCACAAATATGAAGTTGGATTTTTGAAATAACGAATGAACTTTTAGATATAAGAAAATCAAAATTCCAGGCATTCCTAGGCACGTTTTTGGGCACTTTTGGGGTCATTTCAATATCTTCGCCCTGGAAACATTCTTGCCCGAATGTAAAAGAGATATACAAGAAAAGAGTAATCATGAACAACTCAACCCCAACAAGAATGCAACATAACAAGTAAAACACCATTTTTAAATTCTCAACATAAGTGTAAAATCATCATAAGTTTACCAACTTCAACATGAATGGATATGAATGACATAGAGGATGGAATGTAGGACTTGAAATCACATATGAGACTTAGGAATAGCACCTTAGGCTTGAGAGTAGTGGAAAAGATAAGGATATCGTTTTTGCATGTCTGCTTCGGCCTCCCAAGTAGCACT
>DF362291.1:16317-29420 GCA_000787875.1 Solanum virginianum
ATGGCATTACAATCACCATCACATTTTCTCAACATAGAGACATGAAATATCAGATGGATCAAACTCATTTCACTAGGCAACTTCAACTCATAAGCTACCTTGCCTAACCTCTTTATCACCTCATAAGGACCGACATACCTTGGACTTAAATTCCCCTTTCTGCCAAAATGAACTACACCTTTCATTGTGAAAACCTTCAAATGACCCAATCACCCACTTGGAATTCTAGGTATCTTCTCCTTGCATCGGCTAGGATTTTTGACGGCTTTGGGCTGTCCTCAACCTCTCTCTAATCATCTTAACCTTCTTAAGAGCTTCCATAACTAGATCCGCCCCCAAATAAGCCACCTGTCCAACCTCAAACCAACCCATCGGTGATCTACAATGTCTCCTATAAAGAGCCTCAAAAGGAGCCATACCGATGCTAGAGTGATAGCTATTGTGGTAGGCAAACACAATCAATGGAAGATGGTAATCCCAACTGCCCTTAAGTTCTAAGACACAAGCCATAAGCATATCCTCAAGTGTTTGAATTATTCTCTCGGCTTAGCCATCTATTTAAGCGTGGAAGGTCGTGTACTAAGGTGAACTTTATACCAAGAATCCTTTAGAAATATCTCCAAAAGTATGAAATAAATTATGCATCACGATCCGATATGATAGATAAAGAAAACCTATGCAACCTCACTAACTTATGGATATACAACCTTGTATACTCCAAAGCCCCATACATAGTCTTGACCGGTAGAAAGTGAGCCTATTTCATCCTATCAACTACCACCCATATGGAATCAAAACCTTTCCTAGTCTTGGACAACACAATCACAAAGTCCATGTTAATTACCTCGCACTTCCAAGTAGGAAGCTCTATGTCTTGGGTTAGGCCAGCCGGCCTTTGGTGTTCAGCTTTAACTTGTTAGCAACTATGGCAACCAGAAATGAATTTAGCAATATCACTCTTCATGCCTCACCACCAATACACATCCCTCAGGTCTCTATATATTTTTGTAGAACCGGGGTTCATAGAATAAGAGGATTTATGGGCTTCATAAAGAATTCTCTCCCTTAAATCAGCAACACATGGCACACATAACCTACCTTGGTATCTAAGGGCCCCATCTCCCCCTTGGGAGAAAACCTCTATCTTTCCCTCTTTCACCAAGGCCTTCAACTCAAGCAAGGAGGAGTCTAGATCTTGTTTTGCTATCACCTCGTCCACCAAAGAAGATTCGAAACCATCGTCAACAACAACACCATCACCCACATATTCCAACCTCACTCCTAATCTAGCCAATCTATGCACCTCCTTAGACATCTCCCTTCCACCACTATCCATATGAGCTAGGATACCCATAGACACCTAACTCAAAGCATCCGCCATAATATTGGCCTTACCCGTATGGTAAATGTCATAGTCCTTGAGGATTTCTAGCCACCTTCTTTGTCTCAAGTTATGATCTTTTTGAGTGAAGACATATTGAAGGATTTTATGATCGGTGAAGATATCAATATGCACCCCATATAAATAATGATGCAAAATCTTTAATGCAAAACACCACAGCGGCTAGTTCAATATCATAGGTAGGGTAGTTCCTTTCATGCACCTTGAGTTGCCTAGAAGCATAGGCTATGACCTTACCATTTCGCATTAGTACACACCCCAAACCAACTTTAGACGCATCACAATACACAAAAAACCCTTAAGCCCATCCGATAGTGACAATGTAGGAGCGTATACAAGTCTATCTTTCAATATTTGGAAGCTTTTCTCACATTCACCGGTCCATACAAACTTCACCTTCTTTTGAGTTTATTTTGTCATAGGAGAATCAATGGAGGAGAACCCACTCGCAAACGTTCTATAGTAACCCGCAAGGCCCAAAAAACTCCTCATATCCGACTAGGTCAATGGTGAAATAAGGCTAAGTATAGATATTTCCAAGTATGGGAACCCTTAGGCCCAAGACTTGAAAGTCTTGGACAAAAATAAAAAATAGGACCAATCGCGATGTGGATTACTTAGTAGAATTTGCATTTCTGCACAAATGAGTTCTATGAAAATGAGCATAAATTCTTCATCCGAACATGGAATGGGTAAAACCAAGTGTATTAGAAAGCTAATTTAAAGCGCTTTAATTTGGTAGGTCATGGGCCGCCTAGTTCTTTGTGTTCTAAGCGACATGCCCCTTTTAAGTTGGCCCTCATAAATTTGGTTTTGAGATTTTTGAATTTTGGTTCGGTTGCTCAAAAATTTGGGTTAGACCCATCCCCTACTCAATTTACCCCCTGAACAAGAATATGAAGTCATATTTTTAAAATAACGAACAGACTTTTAGATATATGGAAATTACAATTTTGGACACTTCCAAGGCACATTTTCGGGCTCTTTTTTGGGGTCGTTTCAATATCTCCCACTTGGGAACATTCATCCACGAATGTCAAAGAAACATATATGAGAAGAGTGATAATGGACAAATCAGCCCCAACAAGAATGCAACATTACTTTTAAAATGCCATTTCCAAAATCTCAACATAAGTGTAAAATCATCATAATCTTGTCTACTTAAACATGAATGCATATGAATGGAATAGGGGATGAAACATAAGACTTGGAACCATAGAAAGGACTTGACATGCCATCATAAGCTTGAAAAGAAAGAAATATGGATGTTTCTCCTCCATGCTCGCACTGGCTTCCTGAGAAATACACACGAATAAACGACTCTTCCAAGGGCCTTGATGAACACTACAACGCTATCAATCAATTTCTCCACTCATCCATTCAATACCTCCACCAAGACCTTCTCCTAAGAAAACTTATCCTCCATATCACCCACCATCTCAAAGAGTGCTATAGCAATAGAGTCACCAACACATCCCAACAAACTAGAAGCATGAAGAACCGGACTAACCACACTCCTATCGATAGGCATTTCCCAAGCTTATGCAACCTTACCAATTCCCTCTATGCTCGATAAGGACTCAAAATCCTTAACTCAATTGTCAACCTTAAATACACCTAACCCACTTGGTACCATAACTACCATCTCCCCCTTGGGAGACAACCTCCACTTTTTCATCTTCTCACCCAAAACTTCTAGCTCTAATAAGGCGGAATCAACGCCTTGCCTAATCTAAACCTTTTAACCCTAGAAGATTTGGAACTATCAAAAGTGTTACACCCCTATTCTCAACTTCCCTCAACCTAATTTCCAATATAACCAACTGATGGACCCCACCAATCTCCTCTTTGACACCATTATCCACACATACTAGGCTTCTTAGAGCACCAACCACAACACTAGCCTTACCGGAAAGACTAATGCGCACTCATATCATAATCCTTGAGAAGTTCTAACCATCTTCTTGTTATCCTCCACTCACACCTATCATATCTAGTAAACAACCTCTTATCCTCTAGACTTGGAACACTAAAGAATCCTAACTGCCTTCTTGTTATACATAATACACACCTATCATATTTATCAAACAACCTCTCATCCTCCATGACTTGCAACACTACCCCCAAATGATTCACAAGCTCTAAACAAATCAATACCTTATCACTAGAGACCACCACAAATATATTAAGGTAGGGTTTTAAGACCCTATTCAAGAAACCCACAAACACCACCAGTGCATAAGCCAACCAAGCAACTCTACCAATTCTCAAACTGCTCACTCCTAGTCCGAAAAGATACTTAGGGATAACACCTACCCTCATCCTTACTTGGGGACAAAACTCGAACGAAAGATGAATCATAGAGAAGGGGCTAACCCATTGTGGTTGACCTAATAGATCAACCATCCTCATCTATTATATTATAACCTTACGGGTTCTACACTCATTGGAAGCAAGCTATGCAAGTAGCCCCAACTATCCCAAGACCTCCAACACATCAAGCTAAGTTCAACCAAGATTACAAGACAAGAATTATATGCAATAAGAACATGGGCCAACCCGTAGAGATAATTGAACCTTAAGACAAGAATGAACTTACCTCATTTGCTACCAGTTGAAAACCTCCCACTCAAAGACGGGTTCATTAGGGAGTCGAATTCTAACTATAAGGGTATTGCCATAAGTGGAGACACAACATGTATGCAACTAATCCATCACAAGTATAACATCAAAATCCACCACATCAAATCCAATGAGTCACAAAGCAAGACCTAATGCAATATGAACATGGAACAACACTTATGAACTTTCTAGCAACAATATACTCAACCAAGAGGTGGACACCAAAGTATGGCGCACTTTACAACCATGAATAGGACTCTAATCGATGCAGTGTGTTGGAATTTGAGGATCTATCAACGTATTGCTTTAATACCATCTTTCTTATGATCCAAGCCTAGGGCCTAGACGTGACTGGCGAATGGGAAACTCAAAGGAACCCCTAACAAGCCTCATTATATATCATCACATATTTTTAGTCGCGAAAGCAATATAAAATAACATAAGAAACATAAACAAAGGGAATTAGGACTAAGGGAGAGAGCTTTATACTTAAATAGCTTGAATATCATAAGTGAATCAAACCTCAAGCATAATATATAACATGTCTAACAACACCTCTACCAGATAGATAAGAGTGGGGGCCAAGACAAGCAACTGGGCTCATCCTCATAGTTAATACACACATAAAAGAAAGATAGTCTTAGAACATAGCAGGAGATCATAAGAAACATCCTCGAAATAGAGGACTCACCAACCAGCTTCAATGAAACCATACTAGCGACGTGGGCGAAGATGCTCAAGCAGGGCTCCAGTCCTACATGGTGATATCATATAGGCATAGAGTATATGTTAGTACATTGGAATGTACTAAGTATATATGATGCATTAAAACAAGAGATAAGCACATAATCAAAATACATAATTAGGCAATAAATGAGTATATAGTAATATGGCATGTATGCATGATGTTTGAAGTAAAACATGCTTGAAAATAACCATATTATATAGCTTCGTAATGCAATAAGGTGACATGATTAGATCATCCAAATACTTTGTACTAGAGGGTGATGAATATAGCATGAGTCATAACCCCTTCTAGTAGGTAATGGGTAGTACATAAGATAATGAATAGTATATGAGGGTAGAAGGTAGCATAGGTCATAACCCCTACATATGAGCACATTACATAACCTCAAATATGAGCACATGGCATAACCTCAATCAAGGGTACATTGGATAACCTCAACAAGAGTACATAATCTCATCAAGAGTACATAACCTCATCAAGGGAACATAACCTTATCAAGAGTACATAACCTCATCAAAAGTAGCATAACCTCAAATATGAGTACATTGATTCGTACATGAGAGTAAGGTATACAATATAGCTCATAACCCCTACATGTAGGAATTTGCCTTGCACTAGAGGCTAAAGTATATAACATGGTTCATAACCCCTTCTACTAGGCTTCATAATTTGCAAGGGCATAGGTCTTAGCATAAGGACTCATAATCCCCAAGAACGTAACCACATGAGAGCCCACCAATTCACTTGTAATAACATAGGTGTTTTACATGTTTTAAACACTCATATATACATCCCTTTAATCATCATATAGTCATTCCACTCATAAGACATATACTGGACCAACAATTTCTTACGAACCCTAAGCCAAACATTTTATCAAACACTTGGCGGGTATGTAGTGCTAGTGTAAAACCATAGAATTCAAGAGTGAAAACATGCAAGTAAATCTCATATAAAACCATTAATCAACACTTTGTAACACCCTCATGCAACATACATCTAGATTCTTCATCAAATCCAAGATTTAGAGCTGTTGAATCCCACATACCTTAGCTTTGGAGAATTTCTTGAAGAAGACTTTAATGCATGACTTGAAGGTTGAATGAAATTCTTGATGAAATCCTTAAGATTGGTCTTGAGTTTTGCGACTTGACTCTTGAGAGAAATATTATTCTAAGTGTTTGAGTGAGTATTGGAGAATGGTTATGATGATATAAGGGTGAATAAGGATAAATATAGGTATTTTTAAGTATGGAAACCCTTAGGCCTAAGACTTAAAAGTCTTGGACCAAAATAAAAAAAATTAGGACCAAAATAACATTGCACCGTGTTGCAGAAGTGACATGGTTTTCTCATTGGAATTTGCATTTCTTCACAAAGAAGTCCTATGAAAATGGGCATGACTTCTTCACCTAAACTCAGAATGAGGTGAAACCAAGCACGTTAGAAAGATAATTCAAATAGTTTCAATTTGGTAGGTCGTAGGCCACCTAGTTCTTTTTATGCTAAGTGATATGCCCCTTTAAAGTTAACCCTCCTAAATCGCATTTTTGCAATTTTTGGATTTTGATACGATTGCTCTAAAATTTGGCTTAGACCCATTTCCCACTCTACTTGACCCCCTAAGCAAGAATATGTAGTCATATTTTAAAAATTACGAATGAATTTTTAGATATATGAAATTATGATTTTGGGCACTTTCAAGGCACATTTTTTGGCACTTTTTTGGGGTCATTTCAGTCTTTTATAATTGAGAAAGGAATGTTCCCAAGGGGGAGATATTGGAATGACCCCAAAAAAGTGCTCAAAAATGTGCCTTGAAATGTCTAGAATTTTAAATTCCATTTATCTCAAAATTCGAGCATGATATCAAAAATTTGATTCATATTCTTGTTCAGGGGGTCAAAATTAGGGGGGAAGGGTCTAACCCCGAGAAATTTCATTTTTTGTAATTTGTTTTATCCATAATCAATCCGCGATAGCACCGCAACGCGCAACTGTCATGGACCTGTGTATTTGGTTGCCAGTGATTTCTATCTCGGTCCAAGGCTTTTGGGTCTTGGGCCCAAGTGTTCCCAAATATGTTTTGACTTATATTTAGCCTTATTACACTCTCATATCATCCTAAATATTTTCCAATACTCACTCAAACACTTAGCCATATTTTCACTCCAAAAATTCAAGTCTCTAAACCCTCATCCAAAACTAAGGATTTTCTTCAAGCTTCAAGCCTCCATTTTCAATCTTCTTCAAGAACTTTTTCAAAGTTAAGGTATATGGGTTTCAAACATTGTGTCCTTCCACCCATGGTGCCCTAACCTCCTTTTTAAGCAATTCGCATGATTTAAAGTTGATTTTACAAATGGCTTTACTAGTATGAACATGTCTATGAACTATGTTAAAGCTATATGAACTTGTGACTATTTTGCTATATTTTGAGCTATAAATCTTGGATCTATTATAAGATTTGAAGAGGAATTTTAGTGTATATTTCTTAAGGGTGTTGCAAGGTGTTGATTGATGGTTTTATAATAGATTTTCTTGCATGACTTCATCTCTATAGTTCATGGTTTTATACTAGCATTATGCACCCGCCAAGTGTTTGATAAAATGTTCGGCTAGGGTTTCTTGAGGAATTGAAGGTCCAATACATGTCTTATGAGTTGAATGGTATTATGATTTTTATATGATGACTTCATGATGATGATAGGGATATCTATATGATTTGTTTCATGAAAAGGTAGCTATGGGGTTGCATGTGGATTGTTGGGTTCTTATGTTTGTTGTGTTCTTGGGAAAATGAGTAGATCTTTCTTGATGATAGAAATGTAATGGTTTGATGAGCTAATTCTATGATTCATACCAAAAAGGCCATGCCATAAGGTAGAAAGACTAAGGGTTCTTACCGAAAAGATCATATCATAAGGTATGGACATCCTACCAAAAAGGCCATGCCATAAGGTAGAAAGACTAAGGGTTCTTACCGAAAAGATCATATCATAAGGTATGGACATCCTACCAAAAAGGTCATGCCATAAGATAGAGTGGTTAATGATTCCTACCAAAAAGATTATATCGTAAGGCATGGACATCCTACCAAAAATGCCATGCCATATAGTAGAATAGCAAATTGTGCCTACCAAAATGATTATATCGTAAGCTATGGACATCCCACCGAAAAGGCTATGCCATAAGGTAGAAAGACTAAAGGTTCCTACCGAAAAGATCATATCAGAAGGTGTGGACATTCAATTGAATATGCCATGCCATAAGATACAATGAATCATATTTCCTACCCAAAAGATGATATCGTAAATTAAAGGACATCTTATACTACCTACCAAAAAGACTATGTCGTATGGTAGGGGTATTGATAACACTCCCCAAAAAGGCTATATCATAAGGTGACTGGAGGTCATTTGGCCCATTTATTGAAAGATGGTACAAAGGGGTTTGAGTATGTTTCCTATATTGAGTCCACATTCCTTGTTCATGATTTACAAGCATGTTTTACCTTAAGTATTGAGCATGCATGTCATATTGACGTTATACCTAACCTTTGCTTATGATTATGCATTTTAATTTTGTTGCCTATTCCTTGCTAGCATTGCATCCTATATACTTAGTACATTCAAATATACTAACGCATACTCTATGCCTACATGATGTCACCATGGTGATGGTATTAAGGTAGATAATATACTTAGTACATTCAAATATACTAACGCATACTCTATGCCTACATGATGTCACCATGTAGGAACTGTAGCCCCACTTGAGCATCCTCCTCCACATGGCTAGTACGACCTCGCTTAATCTTGTTGGTGAGTCCTACATTCTGGGGATATTACTTATGATCTCTTTCTATGTATTAAGACTTTCTCTCTTTTGATTATGTTCTGACTATGAGGATGAGTCCGATTGCTTTGTCTTGGCCCCAGCTCTTATCTTTCTGTAGTGGAGGTATTGTTGGACATATGGCATATCTATGTTATGAGCCTTGACTCTATTGACTCTTGTTTCTTATGATACAAAATAGGTTCCCTTAGTCCCAATTTCCCTTTGTTTATGTTTATCTTTTATTGTAATTTTAATGGCTTTCGCAACTAAGGATGTGTAATGATATGTTATGAGGCTTGTTTAGGGTTCCTTCAAGTTCTCCATTCGCCGGTCATGTCTAGGCCCTAAGCTTGGGTTGTGACACCTACCAAGAGGTTCGCTAATGATAACCCAAGATTTCAAAGTGGTAATGGTGGGATGTCAAATCTTAAGTGCCAAAGGTATGGGAGAAACCACGGTGGTCCATGTTTGGAGGATTCTAATGCTTGCTTTGGTTTTGGGGAAGTGGGTCATGAGGTAGTTGATTGTCCATATGCTCAAAACAAGGGTAGAGACGGTCGCCTCAAGGCCAAGGTGCAAATGTGGGTCAAAGGGGAACAGGAAGCCAATAAGGGGGTGCTCCAAGGCAAAATAATTTCTATGCTCTCCAAGGAAGGCAAGGAGTTGATGAGGTGCCTGATGTTGTTACCGGTATGTTAAAAGTCATCAATTTTAATGTGTATGCATTAATAGACCTAAGTGCCACTCTTTCTTTCATTACTCTTTTTGTTGCCAAAAAGCTTCATGTTTGTCCCGAATTGTTGTGTGAACCTTATGAAATGTCTACCCCCATTTGTGAGTTCATTGTTGCTAAAAAAGTCTATAAAAATTGTCTATTGTTTATATTGCATAAATTCTTCATATTGTATAAATTCTTACCTTGTGATTTTGTTGAACTTGACATGGTAGATTTTGATATTATTATTGGGATAGATTGGTTACATGCATATTGTGCTTCTATTAACTGTAGAACCTGTAGGGTTAAATCTTAATTCCCTAGTGACCCCGTTCTTGAGTGGGAAAGTCATGATGTGGTAGTCAAGGGTAGATTCATTTCTTGTCCTATCCCGTAAGGTGAGATTTCAATTCCCTAAGAAGCCCATTCTTGGTGGGAAAGTTGTGATGTGGTGGTCAAGGGTAGATTCATTTCTTGTTTTTAAAGCTCAAAAAGTAATTTCTAAGGGTTGCATCTACCATTTTGTAAGAGTTAGGGATATTGAGTCTAAAGTCCTTCCCATTGAGTCGGTTCTGGTGGTCAATGAGTTTCTTGATGTCTTTCCTAATGGGCTTCCAGGTGATCCTCCTAAAAGGAAAATAGACTTTGGTATAGACATCTTTCCTGATACATAACCCATTTCTATTCCCCCTTACCATATGGCCCCTGCGAAATTGAAGGAGTTGAAAGATAAATTGAGGGATTTATTGGAAAAGGGTTTCATAAGGCCTAGCAAGTCACCTTTGGATGCACCAGTATTGTTTGTGAAGAAAAGAATAGTTCCTTTAGAATGTTCATCGATTACCGACAACTTTATAGAGTCACTATAAAGAACAAGTACCCTCTACCATGGATTGATAATCTTTTTGATCAACTTCAAGGGGTTAGTCACTTTTCTAAGATTGATCTTCGGTCCAAACATCACCAAGTGAAAGTGAGGGAGTGTGATATTCCCAAGATGGCTTTTCGGACTAGGTATGGGCACTTTTGAATTTATGGTAATGTCCTTTGGGTTAACTAATGCACCATCTATATTTATGTATCTCATGAATAGGGTCTTTAAACCCATCCTTTATATGTTTGTGGTAGTCTTCATTGATGATACATTGATTTAGTCCCATAGAGAGAGAGCATGTGAATCACTTGAGGGTGGTGTTGCAAATTTTGATGGATGATAGATTGTATGCTAATTATGAAAAATGTGAATTTTGGTTGAAAGAGGTTATATTTTTGGGGCATGTGGTGTCGGGTGATGGTATTAAGGTAGATACTAAGAAGACGGAGGTGATAAGGAATTGGCCTAGACCCTTGACTCTGACGAATATTAGGAGTTTCATGGGTTTGGCGGGTTATTACTAGAGGTTTGTGAATGATTTCTCTTCTATTGCTTCCCCTATGACTAAGCTGACATAAAAGAAGGAAAAATTCATGTGGACGGATGAATGTGAAAAGAGTTTTCAAACTTTGAAGGATAAGCTGGTCTCCACTCCTATCTTGGCTCTACCAAAAGGGTTGGAAGGATTTATGGTTTATTAGGATGCCTCAAGAATTAGATTGGGGTGTATTTTGATGCAAAATGGTAACGTGATAGCATATACCTCTAGGCAACTTAAGGTGCATGAGAAAAATTATCCCACCCATGATCTTGAATTGATGACCATGGTGTTTAATTTGAAAATTTGACGTCATTATTTGTATAGGGTTCATGTTGATGTGTTTACCGACCACAAGAGTCTCAAATATGTGTTCACCGAAAAAGATCTTAAATTGAGACAAACAAGATGGTTAAAATCCTTAAATATTATGATATGAGTTTGCATTACCATCCCGGCAAAGCTAATATTGTGACCGATGCTCTAAGTAGAGTATCCATGGGTACTCTAGCTCATATTGATGGTGGTGGTAAACAGGTAGCTAGAGAAGTTCACCGGTTGGTTAGGTTAGGGGTTAGGTTGGGTGAAGTTGCAAATGGTGGTGTAATAGGTGTTGATGGTTCTAAATCTTCTTTGATTGAGGAGGTAAAGCCAAAATAAGAACTTGACCATGCCTTGCTAGAGTTGAAGACCTTGGTGAAGGATGGCAAAGTAGAGGTTTTCTCCCAAGGGGGAGATTGTGACACCTCATAACTTTATGTTCTTCTGTATCCATGTTTCAAGCCTTATTTGGTTGGGTTGGGGGTGTACTAGATTCATGGGACTCCTAGTCCCTAAACGAGTTCAAGATTTACCTCCAAGTTGAGTTTTGGGTGTTGTTTCATATAAGGGTCAACTTTAAACAAGAATAACTCTTATCATATTTGGAATTGGGTGGCCCATGACATGTCAAATGAAATCCCTCTGAATTAAATTTGCAATGCACTTTCTTTCACCTCATTCTGACATCGGATGAAGGAGTTATGACCGTTTTTGTGAGACCCTCCCGTGCAGTGAACCCCATGGGCACCCATACGGGCAGTGTGGTCTTGTACAGCTCATATGAAGGGTTATGGGACATGTAACTTGGGTGTGTGGTTGCCAACAACATTTTCTTGTCTAGGTGAGGTGACCAGTATACGGTCCATTTAACACTACATGGTCCCTGAAAGTGGCTGTCAAAGTGACGAGACGTCAATTTTTCCAAGTTTCCCAACTTCCATTTTTTCACTAAGGCACTTCACATGGGCACTCCGCATGACCCATGGAGTGCCACACGGCTAGTGAATTCTCTAGTGAGATGACACTTTGCCATTTTTCCATCCGTTCACTAATGGTATTTTCGTAAATGCTAATAATCCTAATGACCCTTTTTTGAATTTTTAGGCTATTATAACCTTTCTAGAAGACCTAAACTCTAATCTTAAGGACCCAATTTCATTACCCTCATATCAATCACACTCTAAAATCTTCTCAAGAGTCTCCATCAAGCTCCAATTCAATTTCAAGGGAACCTAAGAACAAGATTAGATTCCAAGATCATTTCCAAGCCTCCATACTTCCCAATCTCAATTCCAAGCAACTCTAGACCTAAGGTATGTGGTGTTGAACCATTGAGTCCTTCCTCTAATGGTTCCTAAACCCTATTTAAATTAATATTGCATAATTTAAAGTTGATTTTACGTGTGGGTCTTGTATATTGAGAAATTTACTGCACAGTAATTTTAGTTCATGAAAGTATGGTTGTTTTAGCATATTTTGAGCTTCAAATCTTGGATCTAATGTTGAAATTGATGAGGGGTTTGATGTGAATGTTTTGGGGAAGTTGCAAGGTGTTGATTAAAGTTTTTACTACTGATTCTCTTGCATGATTTCATCTCTAAATTGCATGCTCTTTTACCCCTATTACACACCCCCAAGGTGCTTCNNNTGATTAAAGGTTTTACTACTGATTCTCTTGCATGATTTCATCTCTAAATTGCATGCTCTTTTACCCCTATTACACACCCCCAAGGTGCTTGATAAAATGTCCGGTTATGTTTTCTTTAGAAATTGAAGGTCCAAAGCATGAGATATGATATGAATGATGTTATGATGATGAAATGAGCTTATGTACATGATTATTCCTACATGAGGTATTGCATTAGAGCTTATGATGAATCCTATATAAAGTGTTGCACTAGACCATACCCAATCAGGGGGGATAAGAGCCTGGGTAACCATGTGTTGGGTTTATACTTCACCACCTAGGATGATTAGGGTGTGACATTCATCAACCGAGTTGGCAGTTTGTACTCATCAACCATGTGAGGGGTTTATACTTAT
>DF362291.1:34303-44419 GCA_000787875.1 Solanum virginianum
ACTACTGATTTTCGTGCATAATGGAAAAGGTTAAGAACGGCCCAAAGTCATCCAAAAGCTTATGTCGATGTGAGAAGAAGAGACCTTGAATTCAAAGTGGGTGATTGGGTTTATTTGAAGGTTTCTCCAGTGAAAGGTGTGGTCCATTTCGGTAAAAAGGGGAAATTGAGTCCAAGGTACATTAGACCTTATGAGGTCTTAAAGAGGGTTGGCAAGGTAGCTTATGAGTTAAAGCTGCCTAGTGAAATGAACTTGCTTCATCTGGTGTTCTATATCTCTATGTTGAGGAAATATGTGGGTGACCCTAATGCCATTGTGCCTCTTGAGGTGGTGGGTGTTGTTGTTGAGGAAATGTGTAGGTGACCCTAATGCCATTGTGCCTCTTGAGGTGGT
This sequence comes from Solanum virginianum, assembly GCA_000787875.1. Classification (NCBI taxonomy): domain Eukaryota; kingdom Viridiplantae; phylum Streptophyta; class Magnoliopsida; order Solanales; family Solanaceae; genus Solanum; species Solanum virginianum. The sequence goes on from DF362291.1 coordinate 34,697, forward strand.
GGGTGTTGTTGAGGATAACTTGACTTATGAGGAGGTCCCGGTCCGGATTCTAGATAGGCAAGTGAAGAGATTGAGGAACAAGGAAGTGACATCCATTAAGGTCCTTTGAAGGAACCAACAAGTTGAAAGCGCTACATGGGAGGCCAAAGCGTTTTATGGTAAATTTTGATGTTCATGTTGAGACCTTTTTGAAAATCATGTTAAGATACATTTGTTGCATCCAAATTAGGCTAAAAATGTTCATAGCTACCCTCCTTGTGTACGTATCTTTTACATTCAGGGATGAATGTTCCCAAGGGGGAGATATTGTAGCACCCCGTAACTTTATGCATTTGTATATCCATGATTCAATCCTTATTTGGTTGGGTTGGGGGTGTACTAGATTCATGGGAGACTCCTAGTACCTAAACGAGTTCAAGACTTACCTCCAAGTTGAGTTTTGGGTGTTGTTTCATATAAGAGTCAACTTTAAACAAGCATAACTCTTAGCATATTTGGAACTGGGGTTCCCATGACCTGTAAAAAAGAAATCCGTCTGAGTTATCTTTGCAACGCACTTTGTTTTACATCATTTTAACATCAGATGAAGGAGTTATGACAGTTTTTGTGAGACCCTCCCATGCAGTGAAACCCCGCAGACACCCATACGGGCAGTGTGGCCTTGTACTGCTCGTGTGAAGAGGTACGGGCCATGTAACCTCTACATATAGTGCTCAAAAACATTTTCTTGTCTAAGTGAGGTGGGATGGACCTGTACATGGTCAGTGTAAGACCACACGGTCCGTAAAAGTGGCCGTCAAAGTAACGAGACGTTAATTTTTCCAAGTTTCCCAACTTCCATTTTTTCACTAAGGTACTTCACACGGGCACTCCACATGACCCGTGGAGTGCCACAAGGCTAGTGAAGTCTCTAGTGAGATGACTTACTAAACCATACCATACCCTTCATGGATGAAACCTTCATGTAGACTCAATCACTTACATCAAATTTAAGATATCTGTTCCTAACATCACTTTGCCATTTTTTCTATCCGTTCACTAATGGTATTTTCGTAAATGCTAATTATCCTAATGACCCTTTTTGACTTTTTAGGCTATTTTAACCTTCCTAAAAGACCTAAACTCTAATCTTAAGGACCCAATTTCATTACATTCATCTCAATCACACTCTCAAATCCTCTCAAGGGTCTCCATCAAGCTCTAATTCAATTTCAAGGAAACCTAAGAACAAGATTGGATTCCAAGATCATTTCCAAGCCTCCATTCTTCCCAATCTTAATTCCAAGCAATTCTAGACCTAAGGTATGTGGTGTTGAACCATTGGATCCTTCCACCCATGGTGCGTAAACCCTCTTTTAATTAATATTGTATCTTTTAAAGTTGGTTTTACATGTGCGTCTTGTATATTGAGAAATTTACTGCACAGTAATTTTAGTTCATGAAAGTATAGTTGTTTTACTATCTTTTGAGCTTTAAATATTGGATCTAATGTTGAAATTGATGAGGGTTTTTGATGTGAATGTTTTGGGGGTATTGCAAGGTGTTGATTAAAGGTTTTACTACTGATTTTCGTGCATAATTTCATCTCTAAATTGCATGCTCTCTTACCCCCATTACACACCCCCAAGGTGTTTGATAAAATGTCTAGTTATGTTTTCTTTAGAAATTGAAGGTCCAAAGCATGAGATATGATATGAATGATGTTATAATGATGAAATAATCTTATGTACATGATTATTCCTACATGAGGAATTCCATTAGAGCTTATGATGAATCCTATATAAAGTATTGCACTAGACCATGCCTAATCCGGGGGGATAAGAGTCCGGGTAACCATGTGAGGGGTTTATACTTCACCACCTATGATGATTGGGGTGTGACCATCATCAACCAAGTTGGCTTATATGAGCATGATTTACTCAAGCATGTTTTACTCTAGCATTGATCATACACGCCATTGTTGACATCCAATTTTTACCCTCCACGATATAAATTAATCATCAAGCTTTAATTTTATCAATTTGAAATAATTAGCTTTTGAAAATGCAAAAAAATATTATCCCAAATAAATTTCATTTTTTAATTATTTTTAGGGGTTATTATTCTTAATTATTTCAGGTTGATAATATTAAAAGCTCTTTAATTAATTGGTATAATTCGTCGTGCAGTTAAATTAGTTAATCAAATTTAATTTGATTACTTTTAATTGGCTAAAATTGCAATCAAATTGGTCAATTTCTAAATTTTAAATCCCCAACCCCTTGAACACACTTTCAGCCTTCTTCTTGGACCAAAATTTTGGCCCAAATCAAGTCGACCTAGCCCAATATCTTCCTGACTCGGCCCACTTTTCCTTTTATTTTCAGCCAAGGGATAATCTTGAGCCAGGGATAATCTTGAGAACCCTAGTAAAACAAAAATCAATTTCCAAGTTGAAACACATTCATATTCATTTTAAAGAAGGGTTCTGCTTAGGAAGATTGTTTGAGTTTCAAAGGATTACCCAATCCAGGAGTTTTTGGTTTCGAGGTCAGGAAGGCTTAAATGAAGTTCCCTGTGGTGGTGGAAAGGTTTTGTCAAGTTTGTCATCTCAGCTTTGCTACTCCGGCAAAGGTAATACACCATTCTCGTTTTTCATTCAAGTCTCATATATTATGACTGAATATGATTACTGAAGGTGTTTCGAGATTATTCATGTTTGCATTTGTTCGATTCTGACTAAAAATGCTTTATTAGAGCCAAGTGACACTATGGTTTGCTGTTGGCTGGTTGACACTGTTGACCCGTCCTTTGGAAAATGTATTCCATTTAATGTTGTTATTAAGTCCATTTACATTTTATTGTGATCTCGTATCTCTCAAAATTTGAGTCACGATGTACGCCGACACATTAATCTTGCATATGATGTGGTATAAAACTCTAGCCCCCCTGTAAAATTTCTCTGATCTTTCAGCCATATAATACGTTGTTGGACTCATCTTTCTCCTTTTCATTATTGGTTAGTTGTTATAATTTGAGGCTTTGGGTCACGAACTAATATGAATAAGGTCTTTTTTTCCCTGATTGTTGTTCTATTACTGTGAAAGTGCTGTCTGGTTAAATATGAATGTGAGAACTAACTGTTCGTATAGTTTTAGCTGAACTTGTCTCTGCTCGTATCCATTTAGCCCTCCTTGTGAATCTGTTAAACTTTGTAAAATGTGATGTCTAGCTTGATTTTTCTCTACTGCATTAGAAGATAATCAGTGATTAGTTGCTTAAAAACTATATATGTTTAGCTCATCCTGCTGCCTATTACATGTTGTAGTGTTAACGTCATGTTCTTTCTTTAAGTTGTAACAACATCATCCCCCATTTCTCTTTAATATATGCTAAGCCACCTTTGTTTCGAGTTCCGGTTCATTTCCAGCATCCTAAAGGTGGAAATGGTCACACTTGATAGCATATCAGCTATCTTGTTTCCACCTCTTTATCCATCAATATTCTTCATCCCCTGTCTAGATTCATGCAGTGTATTCAAATGTAAGTCTTAAATATGTACCCAAGCTCTCATTTAGTTGTCCTTGACTGAATTTGCTGTTTTCATGATCCAAGTTAATATTGATCTCATATCTCTTGTATAAACATGTCAAGGTATTAGTTGACTTTAGATTTTCTTTTCCAGTTATGTAACACTTTAAATGGCTCTTTCTCCATCATTCCAACATCTTAAATTCATGAGTATGTGTTGTAAATTCCCTATCCCCCCTCCTCGCCTTTATCTCTATCTCAGACTCCAGTTTTGATCCCCAACCAGCTGTCTAAGTTGTGATTTGATCCATATTTTCTTGGATCATTCATCTAGTTATTTGTATCGATATGACTTGCTTATCTTTTGTTCCTTTCACTAGCAGCCATAACATTTGACTTGTTAATTTTAGGATATCTTTCTTTGCACTGATATGGAAATGTCTAGTTGTAGTAGCCAAGTTCTGGTTTACTTTATTACATCCATGTTTCTAGGAAAATATATTTCTACTTCACTAGTGTCGTTGTTTATATGTCTTAAGGATGGTAATTTGCCATGTGTGACTTTCAAGTTAGTTCTTTTCTTTCTTTATGATGATATAGGCCTAAAGCGGTAGCATGTACATATGCATCTACATTGACGAATTTTTTTATACTAAGCATTTGGAATTATTATTCACTTATTTTACTTCTTTTGTCGCATGTAAAAATATTTGGGGTCCCTAAATGGGATCCTCTCCTCTCATTTGCATTTCATGGGGCCATGGAGGCCCAACATCCTTCTCGAGTTAGCCTTGGAACAACTTGAAGATAGGAAGCAATTTTTTTTTTGAGATCTTGGAGTTGTTGGACAGGTTTGGAAGATGAAAGTCAGTGTGTATACACTGATATACACCTATATACAGTGGATAGCACAGGAAAAATGGGTCAAAGGCTCAACTTGGAAGCAACAGCAGTAAGAAGAGAGAATGCGCTATACAGGCCCAATTTTATCTAGAAGCTAGGACAGGTGCATTTGGGCCTGTTGAGCCCAAATGATTTAGATTTCTTTTAATATATTTTGTTTTATTTTATTATTATGTTTCATGTTTGTTCTAACACTAACATTCTATTTGTTTTGTTTTGATATACACCATTTATATTGATTTCTGCCTTAATGATTTTTGCTTTACCATTAGAATTATTTCTACAAAATTAGACTTTAGCATTTGATTTGTACTTAAATTAATTAAGTATTAAATCAAATTTTTTGAAATCAGTAAGTCATTTTTTTTGGATTATCAGAAATGGCGACTCTGCTGGGGACTTTCAATTAGGTTCTAACTATTAGGTTAGGTTGTTTGACTAACTATTTGATTTATTTAGTTATTTTTGCTTTATTTGTTTAAATTCGATATTAAATTAAAGTTTAGTCAATTTCCTTTCAAATTGGTCCAATTTCAAACTTAGTCAATTTTGACAAATTAGGTCAATTTGTCACATGTAATCAACATTTTTCAAATTTAGTCAAGTCTTTCAAATTTAATCAACATTCTTTCCAATTTAGTCAATTCTTCAAAATTTAGTCAAGTCTTTCAAATGTAGTCAATGAATTTTTCAAATTTAGTCAATTTTTTCACATTTTGTCACATTCTTTCGAATTTAGCCAATTCTTTCAAAATTAGTCAACTTTTAAACTAGTTAACTTTTTCAAACTCAATCAGATCTTTTAAAAGTTAGTCAATTTTCTAATCGTCGGTCAACCGTATGTTAGCGGAAGCTCTTCCGATCTCATGATTTCTAGCTCAGGCTGTCCGCCTGGGTTCCTGGTCCATTCAAAAGTCACTCTTAGACACCTAGGATAGAGTGAAGTCAAATTCCTACTTCTAAGCATTGGCCTAAAATGACCCAGCACGTAAGGCATATTGGGCCCATTAAAAAGACCACCTTGAGTTCAAAGTGGCCCCCAGCCCAAATGGACGATCATGCTTATGTGTTTATATTTGAAGGATGTATATGTTGTTTGGCGAACCTTTGCCCCTTGGGGTTGGGGGTTCATTTTAATAACACATGTTAATCAAAAGAGGGTTGTTTACAGGATATTACATCCAAAGACATTCAGAGACATCGAGAAGTCCAAGAAGAAGAAATTTTCCACAATGGTTTAGCTTAGGACTATACCCCTACGTGGGATTGATTATTTTGTATCCCTTTTCCATATTATGTATCCCTATTGAGTTTATTCATAAAGCCTATATGAATATTTTTGGGGCAAAGGAACATTTAAAATTTCGTATACATCCTTCAAATAGTTAGGCTTACCCTTGGCACAAAAGGGTTATATATCTGTTTAGGACGTGCAATATCTGTTTACGTGATATATTTTATAATTGTTTGTGTGATTAAGTTGCTTTTTTTGAAGACTTCTAGTCCATTTCTTTTCGAATTGTAGGGCCTGATTTCTCCTTCATGAGATACGTAGGCAGCCTCTCAAGGCTCAACCCCTTATTTTAGAAAAAACTTATTTTTTTCCGTCATCCTTCCTTACAAAAGAATCATCAATTTCAAAAAATGTGAGGAGATATTGTCAAAACATTTCCCTGATTCACAAATCTTGAATTTAAGTAGGCAACATTTTGCCCACTTTAGTCATTTTCCTATCTCCATGGGTTAGTATGCCTTCAAACAATGCAACTATTATGTGTTTATTCTTCTGTGTGATATTTTGCATTATCTAGTACGAATAAGGACTAAGACATTTATCTTTTGAGTTATTTTTTACTTGAAAGGTATTTAGAATTGATCTGTGTTGAGTAAATTGACTAGGCATTCAAAGGAGATGTTGCTGGCCTTACCAAGACACTAGGCAGTACAAGACATCGAGTCGAGAGAGCAAATGATTAATTAGACATCCACTCAGCTTCTGATTCTTCATTCATCATGATAAATAAAGGCATTTTTTATATTATTTTCAAAATTGGTGATAGCCCAAAGAGCCTCGAGGCCTATACTTTCTATCATTTTACTTCGTTATGCTTTAATTCTCTTGTCATATTTGAAAAAAGCAAATTGCCCCATGGCTATTCCTAGGTTTCTCTTTCTTTTTCTCTTTGAAATGAAAGTTCCTTTTATTACGAAACTTTACTCACTTTAATTTTGCTATTTAAGGATGTTTGTTTACAATTTTAGTAAAAGAATTTTAAACCTGTCATCTTATGTCATGTCACGAGCTGAATGAACAAATTAGGTTAATATTGATAAAGTGTTCGAAGAGTATGATGAACAGATCGTGATATTTGAGCCATTTGTCAAAATTGAAATAACTCAAGCTTGAAACTATTCGAAAAGTATGATGAACAGATCGTGATATCTGAGCCATTTGTCAAAATTGAAACAACTCAAGCTTGAAACTGGAAATCTGAGGAAACAAAAACACCTGAGAAGTCAGAATCAGTATTCATTTGATAGAGACTCGAAGGAAAAACTCATCAACTTGTCGAAGAGTATGTTAACGTATTAACCTAGTCATACGATGATGTGTCAGGATTTAGCACACACATCGCTAACCACAACTTGATGATCAACTCATATGCTATCAAGAGGCACTATGTCTGAGAGATTCAAAGTTTTCTTTTATCTTTTTTCCTATAATTACATGATTGGCTTATAATCATTTCTATGTTTGTTATCAAATTGATCCTGAACTATGTAATGAACTACGTTTGACCTAAATTCTCAAGAATGAGATACGTAGGCAGCCTATGTCAGCCTCAATCATTTTCTTAGTTTAAAATCACAATTTTTCTCTACCTCCCAAGAGGAGAACTACGTTTGACCTGAATTCTCAAGAATGAGATACGTAGGCAGCCTATGTCAGCCTCGATTATTTTCTTAGTTTAAAATTTGTATTTTTCTCTACCTCCCGAGAGGAGAACTACGTTTGACCTGATACCTACCCCAACGGGATATGTAGGCACCATAATGGCTTGGTCATACTCCCATAAAGGAAACTAAGATAGAATTTTTGAGAGGAACTCAAAAATTTTAAACAAAGAGGTTCCTCTTCAACAAATCGAAGTTCAGGGCATGGTAAAACTTCAACTGGGACAGAATTTTTGAGGAATGTCTCAAAAATTCTCAAGGTGCTTCTGATAAGCTGTCAATCCCTAACAACATCTAAACTGGGACAGAAATTTTGAGATTGCCCTCAAAATTTCGCTAAGCATCGTTACAATTCTGAAAGTCGTCTTAAGGATTCGAAAACAAATCGATTTATCGGGGGACAAGATGAGGAGCAGACAATTGAAGAATCAACATAGATCAATTCACTTTGAGACTAAGGAATTTTCTATGGATGCAGGGAAATTTCGCAGGTCTTATCTATGAGATAATAGCCGGGGCATAAATAGTTCCATCTCACTCAAATCCCTAGCAATTTATCATATCTCATGCATCGTGGAGAGTCATTTTACTTTCAAGTTACTGAAAGGCTCATTTTATCATGCATCCCGGAGAGTCATTTTACTTTTAAGTTGCTAAAAAGTTCATTTTATCATGCATCGCGGAGAGTCATTTTGCTTTCAAGTTGCTGAAAGGCTCATTTTATCATGCATAGCAGAGAGAGTCATTTTACTTTTAAGTTGCTAAAAAGCTCATTTTATCATGTATCGCGGAGAGTCATTTTACTTTCAAGTTGCTGAAAGGCTCATTTTCTCATGCATCGCGGAGAGTCATTTTACTTTCAAGTTGCTGAAAGGCTCATTTTATCATGCATCGCAAAGAGTCATTTTACTTTTAAGTTGTTGAAAGGCTCATTTTATCACGCATTGCAGAGAGTCATTTTACTTTCAACTTGCCAAAAGGCTCATTTTATCATGCATCATAGAGAGTCATTTTAATTCAAGTTGCTGAAAGGCTCATTTTATCATGCATCACGGAGAGTCATTTTACTTTCAAGTTGCTGAAAGGCTCATTTCATCATGCATCGCGGAGAGATTCATTTTACTTTCCACCTGCTGAGAAGTCCATTCTATCATGCATCGTGGAGAGTCATTTTACATTCAAGTTGCTGAAAGGCTCATTTCATCATGCATCGCGGAGAGATTCATTTTACTTTCCACCTGCTGAGAAGTCCATTCTATCATGCATCGTGGAGAGTCATTTTACATTCAAGTTGCTGAAAGGCTCATTTCATCATGCATCACGGAGAGATTTATTTTATGTCCCACTTGCTGAGAAGTCCATTCTATCATGCATCGCGGAGAGTCATTTTATTTCCAGTTGCGAAGAGGGCCATTGCATCTTCATCGCCGACAAGGCTATTTTATTTTCAGTTGCTGAGAGGGCCATCATATCTTCATCGCCAACAAGGTTATTTTATTTCCAGTTGCCGAGAGGGTCATTGCATCTTCATTGCCGACAAAGCTATTTTACTTCCAGTTGCCAAGAGGGTCATTACATATCCATCACCAAGAAGGCTATTTTATTTTCAATTACCGAGAGGGCAATTGCATCTTTATCGCTGACAAGGCTATTTTATTTTCAGTTGCCGAGAGGGCCATTGCATCTTTATCGCCGTCAAGGCTATTGTATTTTCAGTTGCCGAGAGGGCCATTGCATCTTCATCACCATCAAGGCTATTTTATTTCCAGTTGCCAAGAAGGGCCATATAATGATTGCTTCATATTGATTCATTATCGGTCACGTCGAAGAGAAGAATACATATCGAATATAGTAAAAGATGTCATCTCTAATTCAAATCATGATTTACTAACATTCTGTTTTAGTTATATCGAGAGCATCTGAAAGGATGAATTCTCAAAATGAACCACAGGTGTGGACGTCATCAAGTAGGATGCAGTACAACGTGGAACTTTTTCTTAGCAGCGAACTGGGACATAGTCTGAAGAGGGGCGTCAAACCCTTCAGACATGAGCTGGGAAGCGACTACCACCACAATCTAATCACACCCCTGTCAGAAGGCATGTGGGTATTTCTTTGAGTCCATCAATTTTCAGTTTTCCCTTCAGATAATCTCAACTCTCATCGGAGGCAATCTTCCAATCCGAGTGACAATATACTAAGAATTTTAGAAATTATGTTTGTGTAAGTTCTTAATTATCGATGTGAAGCATGCCACATTTATGATTTAGAGGTTGCAAGCCTCTTTTTCATAATTCGATTTGTTTGTCACTCCTCCTGAACTGGAGGTTATCTCAGAATAAGAGATTTTCCCTC
>DF362291.1:44432-59102 GCA_000787875.1 Solanum virginianum
TCTAGCCCCCTGTAAAAATTTCTCTAATCTTTATCTCAGAATAAGAGATTTTCCCTTCAACCGACAGAGTCAAACTACATGCAGCCTGATTTCTAAGTCCCGGGATATGTAGGCGGGCTCAATTTTAAAAACTCGGTTGTGTTCTAACACTTGCTCTTAAAATCTCATTTTCAAGCATTATAATTTCTTTGTAATTCAATATTGGGATAGCTTTTGAATTCTTTTAGAATCGTGCATAAAATCAAGCATTTTGAACTACAAGTGGCCTGAATTCTCATACAACCTGAGATATGTAGGAAACCCAAAATCAGGGTCTGGCTATAATGTCCCAAAGTCCGCATCAAGAGCATTCGAAAGACGAAATATGGTCAGTTAAAAATTAGTTTAGTCAAGTTTCTTTGCCTACGATCTCTTTCATCGATCATACCCAAAGAAACGGACAGTTGTTGACATCCAATTTTTACCCTCCACGATATAAATTAATCATCAAACTTTTAATTTTAACAATTTGAAATAATTAGCTTTCGAAATTGCAAAAAAATATTTTCTCAAATAAATTTTATTATTTTAATTATTTTTAGGGGTTATTATTCTCAATTATTTTTTTAATTTTAACAATTTGAAATAATTAGCTTTCAAAAATACAAAAAATATTTTCTCAAATAAATTTCCTTTTTATTTTAGGAGTTATTATTCTTAATTATTTCAGGTTGATAATATTAAAATCTCTTTAATTAATTTGTATAATTCATCGTGCAGTTAAATTAGTCAATCAAATTTAATTTGATTACTTTTAATTGGCTAAAATTGCAATCGAATTGGTGAATTTCTACATTTTAAATCCCCAACCCCTTGAACCCATTTTCAGCCTTCTTCTTGGACCAAAATTTTGGCCCAAATCAAGTTGACCCAGCCCAATATCCCCCTAACTCGGCCCACTTTCCCTTTTATTTTTAGCCAACATGAACATATAATATCGAACCGCTTTCCTTAATCCGGTTCGATCCCGGTTTACAGCAACGATTCCGTACATACATGTCCCTCTCTCACTGCAACATATCTTCGTCTCCACTCTCCCATGTCTTTGGCCTCAATCGATGGCTGAGATGAATAATCCGTTGGATTTTTCCAACGGATTTCATTCCTCCTTATCTTGTTTTTGAATTTCAAATTGAGAAATGAGAATTCGATCCCTATTTTTCCCAAATCGCCCCTGATTTTTCCCCCAATTGAAAACCCTAATTTTACTGCTATATAATCCCCTATCCTCACCATTTTAGGGGGGGTGATTTATTGAGCCAGGGATAATCTTGAAAACCCTAGTAAAACAAAAATCAATTTCCAAGTTGAAATACATTCATATTCATTTTAAAGAAGGGTTCTTCTTAGGAAGATTGTTCGAGTTTTGAAAGATTACCCAATTAAGGAGTTCTTGGTTTCGAGGTCAAAAAGGCTTAAATGAAGCTCCCTGCGGTGGTGGAAAGGTTTTGTCAAGTTTGTCATCTCAGCTTCGCTGCTCCGACAAAGGTAATACCCCATTCTCGTTTTTCATTCAAGTCTCATATATTATGACTGAATGTGATTGCTGAAGATGTCTTGAGATTATTTATGTTTGCATTTGTTTGATTCTGACAGAAAATTCTTTATAAGAGCCAAGTGACACTATGGTTTGTTGTTGGCTTGTTGACACTATTGACCCCTCCTTTGCAAAATGCAGTCCATTTAATGTTGTTATTAAGTCCACTTACATTTTGTTGTGATCTCCTATCTCTCAAACTTTGAGTCACGATGTACGCCGACACATTAATCTTGCATATGACGTGGTATAAAACTCTAGCCCCCTGTAAAAATTTCTCTAATCTTTCAGCAATATAATACCTTGCTAGACTTATCTTTCCCCTTTTTGTTATTGGTTAGTTGTTAAATTGAGGCTTTGGGCTACGAACTAATATGAATAAGGTCATTTTGTCCCTGATTGTTGTTCTATTATTGTGAAAGTGGTGTCTGATTGAATATGAATGTGAGAACTGACTATTCATATGATTTTAGCTGAACTTGTCTCTGCTCGTATCCATTTAGCCTCCTTGTGAATCTGTTAAACTTTGTTTGTAATATATGATGTCTAGCTTGATTTTCCTCTACTGTATTAGAAGATAATCAGTGATTAGTTGCTTAAAAGCTATATATATTTAGCTCATCCTGCTGCCTATTACATGTTGTGGCGTTAACATCATGTTCTTTCTTTAAGTTGTAACAAAAACATCCCCATTTCGCTTCAATATATGCTAAGCCACCTCTGTTTCGAGATTCAATTTATTTCCAGCATCCTAAAGGTGGAAATGGTCTCACTTGATTGTATATCAGCTATTTTATTTCCAACACTTTATCCATCAACGTTCTTCATCCCCTGTCTAGATTCATGCAGTATGTTCAAATATGAGTCTTAAACATGTACCCAAGCTCTCATTTAGTTGGCCTTGAATGAATTTATTATTTTGAATGGATATCATGACGTCATTGTATCAATGTTTTTCATGCTCCAAATTAATGTTGATCTCATATCTCCTGTATAAACATCTCAAGGTATTAGTCGACTTTTGATTTTTTTTCCAGTTATGTAATACTTTAAATGGCCCTTTCTCCATCATTCCAACATCTTAAAATGTTAATTTTTATGTGAGTTCAGGTTCATGCTGGAATGACTTTAAATACATGAGTATGTGTTGTAAATTACCCCTCCCCTTCCCCCTCCCCCCCTCCCGCCTCTATCTCTATCTCAGACTCCAGTTTTGATCCCTAACCAGCTGTCTAAGTTGTGATTTGATCCATATTTTCTTGGATCATTCATCTAGTTGTTTGTATCGATATGACTTGCTTATCTTTTGTTCCTTTCACTAGCATCCATAACATTTGACTTGTTAAGTTTAGGATATCGTTCTTTGCACTGATATGAAAATGTCTAGATATAGTAGCCAATTTCTGGTTTACTTTATTACATCCATGTTGCTAGGAAAATATATTTCTACTTTACTGGTGTCGCTGTTTATATGTCTTAGGGATGGTAATTTGCCATGTGTGACTTTCAATTTAATTCTTTTCTTTCTTTATGATGATATAGACCTAAAGCGGTAGCATGTACATATGCATCTACATTGACGCATTTTTTTATACTAAGCATTTGGAATTATTATTCACTTATTTTACTTCTTTTGTCGTATGTAAAAACATTTGAGGTCCCTAAATGGGCTCCTCTCCTCTCATTTGCATTTCATGGGGCCATGGAGGCCTAACATCTTTCTCGAGTCAGCCTTGGCTTGAAGATAGGAAGCAATTATTTTAGGGATCTTGGAGTTACTGAATAGGTTTGGAAGATAAAAGTCAGTGTGTATACACTGATATACACCTATATACAGTGGATAGCACAGGAAAAATGGGTCAAAGGCTCAACTTGGAGGCAACAGCAGTAAGAAGAGAGAATGGGCCATACAGTCCCAATTTTATCTAGAAGCTAGAACAGGTGCGTTTGGGCCTGCTGAGCCCAAATGATTTAGATTTCTTTTAATATATTTTATTTTATTATTGAAGTTTAGTCAATTTCCTTTCAAATTGGTCCAATTTCAAACTTAGTCAATTTGTCACATGTAGTCAAAATCTTTTCAAATTTAGTCAACTTCTTTCAAATTTAGTCAAGTTTAGTCAATTCTTTCAAATTTAGTCAACATTCTTTAAACATTACTCAATTCTTTCAAAATTTAATCATGTCTTTCAAATGTAGTCAAAGCATTTCTTCAAAATTTAGTCAATTTCTTTCAAACTTGGTCATAGTCTTTTCAAGTTTAGCCAATTCTTTCAAAATTAGTCAACATTTTCAAGTCTAGTCAAATTCTTTCAAATTTAGTCAACATTCTTTCAAATTGAGCCAATTCTTTCAAAATCAGTCAACTTTTATAACTAGTCAACTTTTTCAAAGTCAATCAAATCTTTAAAAAGTTAGTCAATTTCCTAATCGTCAATCAACCACACGTTAGCGGCCATTTTAAGTGATTAAGTTCTTCTCAAACTGAAAATTGAACCCGAACCCTTCCTTTGGTATATTTTAAAAGGATTTTTCTATTAGGTCTTTTAAAATATTTTAAGGGGTTTCCTAATTATCCTTAAAATTAGGTGGCGACTCTTCCAAATTTTGGGAATTTGATTTATACTTAAATTAATTAAGTATTAAATAAGAATTTTTGAAATTAGTAAGTCATTTTTTAAAGTTAACAATGAGTTGAGATGAGTCCCTCTGAGTCGAGATGAGATGAGATGAGTTGAGTTGAGTTCCTTTGAGATAAATCCCTCTGAGATGAGTCTGATTTGATGATGAGTTGATTGGTTGATGGGTTACTTGTCTACTCTTTATTCTTTCTTTAGATAGACATTTGACATGATGATTGATTTCTATATTGAGTTGATATTGTTTCTATATTATTCTACCAGTTTCAGTTTCATTCAACTATTTTACATACCAGTATATTTCACGTACTAACATCCCCCTCTGGGACTGCATCATTTCATGATGTAGATACAAGATTTGGAGATCCTCAATAGGTGCATCGTTGAGGATTTGAGACGTTCAGCTGATTGGTGAGCCTTTCTACTTCGAAGGATTCATTATATTTATTTCATCTTGCTTTAGAGTTAGATTTGATTACATTGGGTGTGGTGAGCCTTTCTACTTCGAAGGATTCATTATATTTATTTCATCTTGCTTTAGAGTTAGATTTGATTAGCTATTATTTTGAATGAGGTAGCCATGGGTCTGTCATTAGCACCACTTGATAGTGATAAAGGCTTCATAGACTAGAGTCGAATATATATGTTAAGACTTGTTGAGCTAGTTTTTTTCTACTAGCCCTTTTATTTATAATATTATTTTTGAGACTAGAAGATGAGATGTGCTCATTTATTCTCATTTATCTTCCACTGATTAATAAGATTGTTGATTGAATGAATGTTTGAGGCCAAGTGGTTCGCTTGGGGACTAGCAATAGTCTCTAGGTGCCGGTTACGTCTAGGGTACCCTTCCAGGGCGTGACAATAAGTATATTTATAATGACAGAATTCATTTCCCTTCATTAAGAAATGATCGTTAAAAGTCTTTTTTCTTGTAGTGGCTGATAACTAGTGCTCGGACGTGCATCACGAAAATAGATGCAGAGTGTAGTATGAGTACCAAAATAACAGGTACCTAGTAAGCTTCATAGACCGACTGAGCAGGAAAGGTAAAAACAATATGAAAAAGAGGAATAAACCTAAATCAGAGTCAAGCAAACTATTAAAGGTAAGGAAAATAAACAATCAGATAAGTAGGGAGAGTGCTAACAGAAATGCTACGCTATCTACACCAACCAGCCTGCATAAGCTCAATCAAGACACAGAATGACTAAACTGCAAAAACTAAGGAGATAGAGAGTATGCCACACTGAAATCCAGGAAAACATAACCAACCCTGAACAACAAGTGCCTAAGAATGAAAGGACCGCATCTGATCAGGGTACCGAGGCCGGGACTGCCGTTACCCGGATGCTCGCTCTATTAATAAGAGAGGTTGAGGCTGGGACTGCCGCCACTAGGATGCTCACTTGAATAGTATAAGAGGGGTCGAGGTCGGTACTACCTAATATCCAGAAGCTCGTCCAATTTATAAGGGAGGTCAAGGTAATGATTACCCAATACTTGGATGCTCACCTACGTAAGATAAGAAAGGTCGAGGTCGGGACTGCCCAATACTCGAATGCTTACTCAATTAATAAGGGAGGTCAAGATCGAAACTATCACTACCCGGATGCTCGTCTAAGACTAGCCCAAGGTGCCGAAATTTCTCTTCTTCAATCTGTAGATTTCTGTCACCCTCTACTAAGGCCAACATGCCCCACAATACCAACATGGAGGAAAATGCCTATATGACACGGTTTTAATAATTTGGAATTACATTAGTTTGAAGTTAATATTTTTAAGCATAAGATTTGAATTTTTTAAGTTGTGATTTTTTTTATAAATATGTTTTTTTTTCACAATTTGTGAAAATTATTAAAAAGTTAATTTTTATATAATCTTACCAAAAAAATAAAAATAAAATCATAATTCATAAATAAATTATCAGAATATCTTAATTAAAATGGCACATTAATAAACACATGTTCCCAAATTCTTTTATACATAATTACAAACTTTTAAATATATATAACTTTACAAAATTTATTAGTTAAATTAATAATAAGACTAAGTAAAGTCCTTGGGAATAATTTTTTCTCATCCTACATACAGTAAATACTGGGATTCCACCCTAATGGCGTAGGGGTGTATAGCAGAGAGAAATGGTAGCCTAACATGTCTGCTGAGGCGAAGGGAAGGAAAATCGATGGTGAACCTCCTACGCGCAGTAGTTTCATTCGACCACCAAAAAGGAGAGTGATTGAAACAAATAGCAACAGCAATCCCAAGCTAATACAAGATAGGAATTCGGCTGTAGCTCAAGCACAACAAGACGGCTGCACTGGCAGTTTCAGGATATTTGATTCTCCATTTGGAAATTTTCTTGTACCCGTTATTCCAACTCCTGCTGAACTACTCGGATCCGATAAGACATAAAGGTTATCTTTGTTTGTCATCTTGTTAATAATTAATACCTATTCCGTAGTTAAAACTACATTGGGTGGTAGCTGTTTGATAAAATTCTCGAAAGAATTTGGGATTTTCTCTTGATATTTGAAGTGTCCCTCTATGTTTCATGTCCATGTGGTTTTAGAAACAAAACAAACTCCCTAACTTGGAAATAGGTAGAGATGTTGTTTCAAACAGACCATCGGCTCAAGTAAAGCATATCACAAATCAAGTATGTAGGCTAATATACTGAAAAATAACGGAGATGAGAAGAATAGCCATACTGAGAAGGAGTAATAAGAAACAAAACAGACTCTTCTATCTAAAACTAAAAACAAAATAAGTTTTTTTATTGTTGAACTATTCATGTGATTCAGTTAATTATTTTTTTGATGTATATGAAAAAAATTATGATAAATGTAGCACTTGGCTCTGGAATGGTTTAGATGTTCCTTTTCTCCGTTCTGGCTTGAACATGCTACATTTGATGCAGTTATTTGTTATCATGCATTCATTAGGAGTAACTAGTAAAGTTGCTGTCATGTGACGAGGACGTCATGAGTTTAAGCCTTGGAAATAGCCTCGGGTAAAGATACGAGGTAAGACTGTGTACAATAGATCCTTGTGGTCGGGTCTTTCACGGACCCTGCGCATAGGAGGATCGTTAGTGCACGGGGCGGCCCATGCATTCATTAGGAACTGCATCTTTAACAGATCTTATGGTGTCACACATTTTCTAATTATCTTGTGCCAAATTTGCTACCTGAAAAATTGCAGCAATAGTTGATCCATTGAAGACGTTCTTTTTTGCTCAAGTATGTGCTAGTTGCATTCCCTTAAAGTCCTTTTTTTGATTTGCGCCGGGTGTCCAAGTCTCTTTGAGCCCCGACTATTCCCTTACAGTCCTTTTAAAAAAATAATTTTTGGATGTATTATTTGATCTTCTTTGTATACCTGGACAGAGTGTCCTTAATTTCTCCTAGTTAGCTCTGCTTGAATTTTAAATTTATCACTTGCAAATATTTTAAATATTTCCTGCTTTTTTCTCTCACTCATGCTAGCAGGTGATGAAATCTGAGAATCAGAACTAATTTTTACATAGTGTGGAACCTCAGAGACGTGGAAGATAACAGAGCAGAACAGGGATATGTCATTTAGCCAGAAAGTCACCTACTTGAAAGCTTGGCGAAGATGCTTGCGGTCTCCATGGCTAATCCAAACCTATTCTTTTTCAGACATTGGCCACAAGAAAACGAAGCTTGCTCCTCTACAGGTTTGCGATGCTTCAACTTCTCTCCCTCTATGAGTACTGCTTTCAGTATTCTCACTTTTATACCCCAGTACATATTTGACTATTTATACAAGTTTACATACAGGAACGTAGAATGATTGACCGCTTTCGCATTTGGGCCAAAGGAGGCGATGGTGGCAACGGTTGTACCAGTATTCGTCGTAGTCGACAAGATCGCCGTGGCAGACCTGATGGTACGCTCTCTAATCACTAGGGAGGAAATGTGTAACTAGTTGACTTCCTGCTTCCTTATTTGTTGTCTTTTCTTTCCCAAATGAAGTTTTACCCGTTCCTTAATTTTGTTCTTGTTTTTTTTTGTATATTGCTCTTTTTCTCCTTCAAAATTTTCTTTCTGTTATAACATTGCTTGGCTGTGCATTTCATCTCTTGGTTCCCAAAAGATCTTTTGGTTAACTATTCTCTTTTACTTTGCAAGACAACCTGCTCACTTACTGAATAAAAAATGAAGGTACTGTCAACAAATCAAGGTACACATAAAGTTACAAATCCATGGTAAATTAGAAAAGTTCGACCACCAATATATCATATATGTATCCTGAATTTGGCATATCCACTGTGAACTAGTAAAGTTTGAACCATAAACTAACTATTCCAAAGGCATTAGCCCCAAGACTAACTACTTCATCGGTTGGCTGGATGAAATGCTTGTTTGGAGCAAAAACTCATTAGACAAAAAACCAATTATTTGTAGAGTCTCCAAAACCTCAATGACAGAAAAAGAAATACAAGATTGAGAGAAAATAAATAATAAATTCATACACCACAATGGAGAAGATAGCTGTACTTTGTTCACTTGCCTTGAGAGAGGAATGTTAACCTGAGAGAGAAGGAGAAATGTAATATAGTTTGATCTGCTTTAAGCAAGTTTTTTTTTTTTTTATTTTTTTTTTATAAGGGAAACCCTCAGCCGCTACCATTTAGGTGTGCACAGGGTGAAATCCTCACTCCTATGGAATAGCTCGAAAACCATACAGGAGAGGTAACCTGCACTGGGCTCGACTCAGAAATTGCTAGTTTGTGTCCTAATAGCAAATCTATATGTTTCAACCGGCAAAAAAACAAAGTCCATGGGTTTTCCAATGATAAGTGAACACAATTTTACCCAGAACAACTCCAGACATACATGAACTTAGTACATATAATGATCAAATTGCAATTGAATTACTTATTAGCGATATACAATAACACTGATACTAATCTGACTCTTCAAGTTTGAGATTCGAAAAACAGACCACTTCTTATTGGGATCACTTTGTGCACCATTGTTTTAGGCTCACACTTCTTTGAAGCACATGCTTCACTCCTGAAATGGTTTCCTGCAATTCACATTGGTTCATCCCTTGTAGTGACACAATAATGGCTGTTAATAACGCTGACCTAAGGAATATCTTTTCATTCTTGGCCTTCTAGCTAAAGTTACTCCACTCTGTTTTTCCCAGAGAGCTTCCCAAAAAAGGTTTAGTATCTGTATATTCTCCTAGTCTGCCCCTTTTTTGACTTTTATAATTTAATTGTTTTTCTTTTCTTTTTATTTTCTTCATACATTTTGTTTTACCAATATAACTCATTTTATGATATGCAGTCAAGCTTGATTTGCTAAGTGACCAGTTGTAGGGTTTCCTCTTTTCTTTACCTCCTTTTTGGACTGAATGCAGGTGGGAATGGTGGACGGGGTGGTGACGTGATATTAGAATGTACACCTACAATGTGGGATTTGAGTGCTCTGCAGCATCACATCGTATGTTTTCTTGCCAACTGCACGATTCTGTTGCACAATTAACTATTAATTGAATTTACCTTCTTATTGATTGATATATGTGACACACTTTGTATTCTGGTTGCATAATTGTTTGTGACATGTTTCAGAATGCAAAGAGAGGGGGAAATGGGTCTTCTAAAAATATGATTGGAAGCAGAGGAGCCGACAGGGTTAATATTTTAGTCTCTCTTCATCTTTAGTGTCTTTGGCATATGTATATCATTGGTCTTAATTAAGCCTAAACTAAGGACGCTTCACTTTTGTGGCAGGTAATCCAAGTTCCTGTTGGTACTGTCATTCATCTAGTGGAGGGTGAACTTCCGTCTGTATTAGAGAAGAGTCCAAGTTCTAAGTTGGACCCTTGGGAAATTCCAGCTACAGTTGATATTGATTCATCAGAGATTTCTACACAATCAATTTCAGCTGACCAAACCAGGTCAAAGGTTGAGAAGAAAGTCAAATCAAGTGGACGTCAAGCTTCTGGTGGTGAAGAATACTCTACAGCTAGGACAAGAACTTTGGGTTTGCCAACCTATTCCCGCACTGCGTGCTCAATTGCTAGAGACGAATTTGAAAGTGATGATAATGATTTGAGTGATTGGGAAGCAGAAAGCTGTGGACAAATGGAAGATCAAGATGGTGATGATATTATGAGAACCGAATGTGAAGATGAGTTGGAAGAAACTGAACTTACAGAATACAATGTGGCAGAGTTAACAGAACAAGGCCAACGAATAGTTGTTGCTCGTGGAGGGGAGGGTGGCCTAGGCAATCTGTCTATGAGGAAAGCGTCAAAGATGACACGAAAGGGAGCCGATTCTGACGATGAAGCATCTGATGATTGTGATCATGCATCACAAAGTGTTGGCTTGCCTGGCTCAGAGGTGGTACTTGTGCTAGAACTAAAGAGCATTGCTGATGTGGGTCTTATCGGGATGCCAAATGCCGGCAAAAGCACCCTTCTTGGGGCGTTGTCAAAGGCTAAACCTGTTGTTGGTGATTATGCATTCACAACATTGAGACCTAACTTAGGTAATGTAAATTATTGCGATTTTTCTTTAACTGTAGCCGACATCCCAGGACTCATAAGCGGAGCCCATGAAAATCGCGGTCTTGGACATGCTTTCCTTCGGCACATAGAACGTACAAAAGTACTAGCATATGTAGTGGACTTGGCTGCAGCACTGGGTGATAACAAGGGAATACCACCATGGGAACAGCTAAATGACTTGATTTTGGAACTCGAGTACTATTGTGAGGGTTTATCTGATCGACCATCCTTAGTGGTGGCTAACAAAGTAGATGAAGACGGGGCTGAAGAGGTATATAAAGAACTAATTCGCCATGTATCTGACGTGCCCGTTTTCCCAGTTAGTGCAGTCCTAGAGGAAGGAATACCAGAACTGAAAGATGGTCTAAGGATGCTTATCAGTGGTGAACAGACACATAGGCTAAAATTAGATGGTATAGTTCTTCACCAGGATGCTGCTTTTGCGAGCATCTAGTCTTGTATCCTTTCCCTTGAAATGTTTTTTTTTTTTTTTTTGACTTGGGAATAAAGTTGCGTGTATTTGTTTAAGCACGTTATGAAGTAAAAATGATCTCGTATAACCACTCACAAATCGAATGGAAAATTGACTTTTGTCAAATCTCCTATAAAAAGAACATAAAACTAAAAACAAGTTTGTAAAGAGCTACAAAATCAAATCTTCACGTTATAAATAATCAATAATGAGTTTGATTTTCAAATTTCTCCAATAAGTTTAAACTACGGCAAAGATGATTTGTAATATGTAAGCAACAACACTTTGGTAATGTGTAAATCATGTTGAAATAACTTAATGTTGTATACGACTTATACTATGGAGTATACTTTGCGATGTCAGGATAAACAAATTGTAGTAGTAAAAGAAGAATCTTCGAATTCTTTTATCGTGTAAGAAATAGTGATATACTTCTCTTTGAGTTACAAAAGAAGAAGACATATGCTTCCTCTTCTGGTAAAAGATGCTTGAAATCTTTGGTAAGCATTTTCAAAAGCAAAAGGGGATTGATGATTTGATAAAAATGAGGAAAGGACCAAAATGGTCCATTATCTTTGAACTTAGACTCAAAATCATCTATAATGCTTTACTTGGAGCATTAATAATATACAATGTTTACGAAAAAGACTGAAATAGTCCATTATCTTTGGACTTGGACTCAAAATCATTCATATTCTTTTGCTTAGAGCACTAATAGTACACAATATTTACTACAGTGGTGCAATTTTGGTCATCCTCTAATTCTTTTGTTAAATTTTAATAAAATAGTTTTTACTTTAAATGCAAAATACCATTTTTCAATAACCTAGAAAACGTGATAAAGTTATTAATCACCAATAAATTTTATAAATTTTTTCACACCACTATATCTATATTTTGAAGATATAAATTTTGTACCATTTATTAAATTTGATCTTGTATTTAATTTGAAAATATAAAAATTAAAAATTTCACCATTTATTGAAATTAAATAATTCAATCTATAAAAATTAAAAATTTTCACCATTTCACCAAAATCAAATTCAATAAATGGTGAAATATGTAATTTTTGTATCTTCAAATCAAATACAAGGTCAAATTTAATAAACGGTAAAAAATTTATATCTTCAAAATATAGATATATTGGTGTGAAATTTTTTATAAGATTTATTGGTTATTAATAACTTTATCATGTTTTTTAGGTTATTGAAAAATGATATTTTGCATTTAAAGTGAAAAATATTCTATTAAAATTTAACAAAAAAATTGGAAGATGACCAAAATTGCACCACTGTAGTAACTAGTAAACATTGTGTACTATTAGTGCTCCAAGCAAAAGAATATGGATGATTTTGAGTTGAAATCCAAAGATAATAGACTATTTTAGCCTTTCTCATAAACATTGTGTACTGTTAGTACTCCAAGTAAAATAATATGGATGATTTTGAGTTCAAATCCAAGGATAATGAATTATTTTGGTCCTTTCCTGGATAAAAACACCACTTTGAAAGGCTGGAAATAAAAGTATAATGAAAAACTTTTTATTGGTATGTCATAGTCCTCTCAAAGAGTTTTTCACAAAAGAATTTTGTTATCAATCTATCAGGCTTTGTAAATAGTATTTATCAAGGTTATTCAACAATATGTATTGAAGTTTTGATAATCTATTATAACTCGTAAAAAATACAAATTTTTATCATCCCTCAAATTCCTAATATATTCCTCAAGACTTAAGATCAACTTGTCCAAAGTTGTTACAATCTATACTGAAGTCTTGATGATCCGTCAGGACTATTGCAAACAAAATAATTTTTCTGTTATATTTTCGCAAATTGTGGCAACAAGGCAACTTTGCAACTTTTCAAGTAGTTGATCCTGATAGTGATCACCAAATGATTGTGTCAAAATTAATAATTAATGTTCTTGTTAAAACCTATTACCTCCCTCACATTTTAGTTATTAGATATATTAAAAATAGTTGTTCGAAAATAATTATAGTATCAATTTAGATAATCGAGAGAGAATTAATTATTTTTTTTAATTTTATTTTTAGCATTAATTATTCTAGAATTAAGAAGCATATATATAGATAAAAATTTAAATATTTATAAGGAATATATTAGTCAAATAATACTTTAATTAATTTTTTTTAAGAACTGTGTTAAATTTTATTATGACTACTAAAATAGAACAGAGAAAGTAGAAGCTATTTGAGAAGATTTTGCAACTCTCATAAATTAATCAAATGTTATATGGAGAATTTAACAAAGACGGTTTTCTTGTGTAATTTCCAATATTATATAGAATTCCAAATAAGCCTACATAGATTGGTTAAATCGATACATATATGATCTTGTCAATGCTTTTTACTAATTATTTAACTGAGAAAAACAAAACTCTACATTAATCAAATCACTTTGCATCTCAACATTAGGATACCAATTGGATAATGTTTTTTTTTAATCATTAATATTAATTTTTAAAGCCGAAAAAGTCTATAAACCCTAGCTTGATGCCCAAGACAAATATCAACTTGTGTGATGTGGTTTGACTGAATATACAGTTTAATAAACATGAAAAAAAATATCTATTATATTAATAAAAATTCTAATGGCTAGGAAGTATATTTGAGTCACTATTAAACACAAGTAGTATACAAATTGTCCATTACTAAATATTTTGACGTGTCACGCATATTATCACTGATTTTATCCTCATTTCTCCTATAAAACCCCCTAACTCTATGCTTCACTTTTCATCACAACAACAAGAAGTTGCTAAATATTTCCTACAACAAATAATTAAATCTGTGTTATTTCAAACAACAAATTATTAATTAAGCAAACATGTCTTGCTGTGGAGGAAGCTGTGGTTGTGGATCTGGCTGCAAGTGCGGCAGTGGCTGTGGAGGGTAAAATTGACTTTTCACTTTCAAATTCTCGATTTCAATTTGATGTTAAAATAATGGACACAATTAAAAAGCAAACATAAATTTTAAATAATTATCGTATCTCAAAAAGTCATTTTTTAAGTTTACTTTTATAACATTAACTTTTTAAAATAATTCTTTTTTCATTCTTTTTGTTGTTATGTTGTATTTTTCGAGAGTTAATTTAATTAATTTTAAAATTAAATTAGATTACATAAATTTGAATTAAAAATATAGATAATCAAATATTATATGAAAAGTGTTATAAATTGTAATTTTCTTTTTCATATTCATAAAAAATTACTTCTTAAAATATTAGTCCAAGTTCATATTATTTGACTTTAAAAAAAAAACTATGGCTATGACAATAAAAAATAGAGTAACTATAATTAATTATGCACTCAAGGGTGTGGGCAATAAGTGGGTGAGAACCATAAGGTCTTCAATTTAAATCTCAGTATTTATAAAAAAAAATTACTATCTAATGCATGTTATTGATAGG
>DF362290.1:0-27089 GCA_000787875.1 Solanum virginianum
AAGTTGCTCCATGATCTCTTTGCTTACCTTTGCTTTCTCACTGTTGGCATTGACTGCACAAGAACTCTGTCACACCATGCTCTCATTGACCCCATGCTCTATTAGTTTTAACTACCTTCTCCATCCTTGCGACTATCAATGCAAAAGGTTGGTCAAGGAACATGCCTCCCATGATTTTGTCGGCGCAAGCTTGACTATTCTTATTAAGTACCTGATAGAAAATCTAAACCAAGGCATCATCAATAATCTTGTGATCGGGGACCATCCTCAAGCATTTGGTAAATCTCTCCCATGTTGTGCTAATAGAGTCACCCGATAATTTCTCAAAGTTGTTGATTTGGTCCTTGAGCTTCAACTTCTTAGATCTTGGAAAATATCTTTCAAGGAATACTCTGTGAAGCTCAGCCCAACTTCTTAATTTCTCAAAGTTGTTGGTTTGATCTTTCAGCTTTAACTTCTTAGATCTTGGGAAGTATTTTTCAAGAAACACTCTCTGAAGTTCTGCCCAACTTGTTATTGTGCCCGGAGGAAGCTCAGACAACCACATAACTTCATTCCCTGTCAATGACAATGGAAACACTTGTAACCCAACGGCATCAAAAGAAAGATGTTATGTCCCAAAACACTCTTGCAAATAAAAACCATATTTTGGAGATGACAGTGGGGATCCTCTGAAGGTAGCCCTATGGATAATTAGCGATTTTGGAGCATTTGGAACAACCCACTCGATACCGTAAACTTTGTATATGCCGGTAAAGGAGGCAGTACTATTACACCAGTAACATCTATGTCCATAAGGTTCAATCAATATTGATTTCATCTATATGCATTTTCATTAAAGTCCCTAAGTTGTGGCATGTTACCCCTTGGTGGTGGATTCTCCTATCTTCCCATATCCTTATTCATATTTATGTCCTCCTCAACCTCGATATCCTCATTCACTTGAGCCATTCTTCTAATGAGTCAATGGATCTCCAAATTTTGTGGATGGTTACTGCTCCTTAGCTTATCATAGTTGGGTTGCTAGATTTATCATCATGTTTTGTGGTGCTCAGTAACTTTACAATCTAGTTTTGAAAATGATAGTTGGGTCATGGGATTAGAGTGAATGATGTATATGCCATTGGTATAGTAGCTATGTATTTCCCATTGTTTGCATGGATTGAGTTATCGCTTGAGGACAAGCAATAATTTTAAGTTGAGGATGTTGATATGCTGTCAAAATATAACACATTTGATGCCTAAAACAAGGGATTTTTGTGAGTTCTTAATGCGATTTTTATGGATTTTATTTGTTCTATGTTATTCTTGTAGAAAAGTTAAGTTGGTATGATTATGGAGAAAAATTTCATATTTTGTTGAAGCATAGGACATACGAGTTTACCTACGAGTTATAGCCTATGCTACGATTCGTAGGATTCATCGTAGCAAGAAACAAAGACTAAAAACTTAGAAATCTGCTAAGTGGAGGTCAACCTTACGAGGCCATCCTATGATTCATAAGTTGCACTACGACTCATAACAAGAATCAGAGAGCCAAAATAATGGACCAAAAACTAAAGGCCTAGACTACGAAATGAGCATACGAGCTGTAGCCCAAGTAATGACTCATACCAATGGATCGTACCAGTTCAGTCTAAGATGCCAAGAACCTGATAAGAGACCCCAACTACGACTCGTAGGTCATACCTGCGAGATGCACTAACTTCCAGTTGTCTTTTCTATGTTATTTTTAGGGTTTTTATATAAACACTATAAATACATTAACTTAGGATTTTATTAGGAGATTCCAAACTTTAGAACATAGAACTTGCCTTTCAATATTCTCTCAAGAATATTTTAGGGGTTTAGCTTAGTTTATCATTTTCTCTTGGAAAACTAATTTTGGGAATTCCAAATCTTGCTTTGTACTCATTGCCAATCTATCATGCTTTTGGGTTTGCAACTTGTGGTGTCTACACTTTTCATTGCTTTTGGTAAAACTCACAACTATGTCTTGTGTTTGTATTTTTGTTGGTTTTGCCTTAGCCATGAGTAGCTAAGCATCCATAACTTGGGGTTGTGGGAACCATGGGTAGTTGACTTGGTATGACCTAGGTTTATTATATTTCTATGATTGGGGTTTTGCATGTATTATCCATTTCTCTTCATATTGATTGTTGTTTGGTGGTGGCCAACACCAAATCCTGCTTACTATCATGATCCCAACCAAGGTAGTAATGAATAGGAAAAGGAAAATAGATGACAGGATTCAATTGATGTTTTCTCATCTAATCAGCCAACCCTGACCAAGGGGAGGTTGACTGGGACAATAGGTAATGTTTAGTTGGCATGCTATGGTAGCCGATCAAGCACCATGGTGAAATTTAACCTTCACCTTCATAAGAGGGCTGAAAGAACATAAGTTACCGTCCTGCATGCGAATCTCCAATGGTAGTTATGTTATATAGGGAAATCGAGTCAATGAATCATAGAGAACATAATTCCCAAGTTGTCCCTAAAATTGAGTGTTTCCTCACGTTATATTTTAGTGTTTATTTTACTTTATTTTTGAATCACAACCCCCCACTTAGAGATTGTAGTTATAAATGCTTGAATCATGTCTTTTATTTGCATTTTTGTTGGTTTTGCCTTAGTCATGAGTAGCTAAGCACCCACAACTTAGGGTAGTGAGAACCATGAGTATTTGACTTGAGATAACCTAGGTTTATTGCATTTCTATGATTGGGGTTTTGCATGTATTGTCTATTTCCTTTCATTGTGATTATTGTCTGGTGGTGGCCAACACCAAACCCCGCCTACTATCACGATCCCGACCAAGGTAGTGATGAATAGGAAAAGGGAAGTAGATGATTGAGTTTGATTGATGTGTTCTTGTCTAATCAACCAAACCTGAACAAGGGGAGGTTAACTGGGATAATAGGTAATGGTTAGTTGGCACACCATGGTAGCCGACCAAGCACCATGGTGAAATTTGACCTTCACCTTAAAAAGAGGACTAGAAGAACCTAAGTTACCATCCTGCATGCAAATCTCCAACTGTAGTTATGTTACCTAGGGTAATCGAGTCAACGAACCATGGAGAACACAATTCCCAGGTTGTCCCTAAAATTGAGTGTTTTCTCGCATCATCGTATAACATTTATTGTATTTTGTTTTTGAATCACAACCCCCCCCCATTTAGAGATTTTAGTTATCGATACTTGAAATGATTAATAGTGTATTCTTGTAGTCAAACCCCATCTTCCATGTGGATTCGACCTTAACCTTCGGTTAAGTTAGTTGCTGACAACGATAGCTTTCTTATTAGAGCGTGAACATCATCAATACTTATAGTCATAGTGTGCAAAGCTTTACGATATCTTAGTATTCTCATAGAGTAGCTCATCAAAACCAAAGCTTCACAATATCAAGTATAGGGCTTCATAAGTTATAACATTTTCATATCCCATACCGTACATAATAGCCCTTGATAATTCATATAAATTATAATTCACATCCTTGCTACTAGCTTTTCAACATCATAAAAGCTTGGTACAAATTTTTTGTCAAACATGGTGGGCATGCATATATGCTCAAATCTTGCAAAATCAACATTTTAGGACATGACGAAAATAACAAAACCTCTTTTCAAAATGTGCAAAATAACCCACAACAACATAGCAAAGCATAGTTAGGGCACATTTAAACCCTTATCTTAAATCAAATAATTTCCATGATTTCTCATACCATAATAGTATACAAGGCACAATAGCATAATTCTTTTCATAATATCATCATAACTTCCTTCAAAACTTATCATGCCAAGGAGTTCATTAAAGCATCCATAAATACTCATAACTTGAAAATAAATTTGGAGGAAAAGTGGTTGAGCTTGTGGAGGAAAGGTTCAACAATCAAAACCCACATACCTTGATGGTTTAATGAAAGAATATCTTATTTTAGGGGTGAAGAATCTAAAACCCTAGCTCATTTTCTTACGTTAGTGCCTTGAAGAGCTTTGAGAGGGTTTGAGACTTAGAGTTATTTTTGGAATCAAAGAAAATAGGTATATTAGGATTGTATATGCTGATAAGGGGTCATTTGAGGGGTAAAAAGATATAACTTGGGCTTTAATAAATAAGAAATGTCAAATTTTCCCCTTTTAAAACGTGGTCGGATAGGACCATGAGACCCCATTTACAGGTCATGGTCCGGTCTAGGAGCTATAGGAATGGTTTCATTCTTTGTCACAGTGTTCGTATGCATTACCTCTGTAGGACCATGAGACCCCATTTACAGGTCATGGTCCGGTCTAGGAGCTATAGGAATGGTTTCATTCTTTGTCACTTTTGAACTTCCAAAAACTATTCTCTGATCCCTAAATCCATGACATGACTTATGACTCGTAAGTCTTTTTATGGGTCATCTCATAAGTCATAGGTTGAGTCCCTAAAAAATTCTAGATTTCACCAAGTCTACCCCAACCTCCAAGAACCAACTTACGGGTTGTGCAACAGCTTATGGCCAGTAAGACCCTTCGTAATAGCTAAAGTTCAAAAATTTTCAGAACTTATTTTCTTACATTTTCATACTTCTCATAAGAGGGATCTTACAATATCTCTCCCTTTGGTAACATTCGTGCTTGAATGCTCCTAAGGAAAGATCTATAAATGGAATACATGAATCATAAGCCAAATGCAACATATATACCATGCAAATATTTAAATCATGCTTCAAGTAAAACTCACAATACAACCTCAAAAAACATAACCATGTATAGATGACATGAGCAATGACATGCAAGGAAAGGAGGTTCGTAATTAGAGTAAGTCATAGTACCTTAAGCTTGAGTAGAATGGAAGAGATAGGGATATCACTTTTTCATATTCACTTCGGCTTGTGAAGTAGAGCTCTCGACTCATTGGTTCCTCCAAAGGACTTGGACGAAAGGTACGTCTTTATTTCTAAACCGCTTGACTTGCCTATCCAATATTTCTACTGGGGCTTTCTCATAAGTCAAGTCCTCTTCAACATTCACCACTTCCAAGGGCATAATAGAACTAGGTTCCCCAATATATTTTCTTAACATGGAGACATAAAACACTAGATGAACCATACTAATTTCCAAGGAAGTGCTAATTCATATGCAACTTTACCAACACGTCTCATGATCCAATAAGGGCTTACATATCTAGGGCTTAATTTCCTTTTCTTGCCAAAATGAACCAAGCCATTCATTGATGAAACCTTCATGTACACCCTATCATCAACTTCAATCTCAAGGTCTCTCCTTCTAGTGTCAGCATAGGACTTTTGCCAACTTTGAGTCGCCTTCAACATCTCCTTTATTATCCTCACCATTTCTGAAGCTTTCATAACTAGATTCAAACCCAATAAAGCCATTTCTCCTACTTCAAACCAACCAACCAGGGATATACAATGTCTCCCATAAAGGGCTACAAAGGGTGTCATTCCAATACTAGAGTGATAGCTATTGTTATAAGCAAACTCTATAAGTGGAAGATGCTCATCTGAACTACCGTTAAACTCTGAGACATAAGCCTTCAGAATATCCTCAAGAGCTTGAATGGTCCTTTTGGCTTGGCCATCCATTTGTGGGTGAAAAGTCATGCTAAGCATTATTTTGGTACCAAGGCTCTTTTGGAAAGACCTCCAAAAGTGCAATGTGAATTGAGCACCGTGTAGCCACACCAATTCATGAATATACAACTTGGCATAGTCCTTGGCACCATAAGTTGTCTTAATTGATAGGAAGTGAGCCAACTTTGTCATTTTATCAAAAAAAAAACCCAAATGGTATCAAAATGCCTCTGAGTCTTTGGAAAACCAATCACAAAGTCCATATTGATCTCCCCAACTTCCAAGTGGGAATCCCAATGTCTTCTATTAGGCCACCTGACATTTGATACACCGCCTTGACTTGTTGGCAATTATGACAACCGACTATAGATTTGGCAATATCCCTCTTCATACCACCCACTAATACACCTCTCTCAAATCTTTATACATTTTGGTGGAACCAAGGAGAATAGAATAAGATGAGTTGTGCGCCTCTTTTAAGGTCAACTTTCTCAACTCATCAACATTAGAAACACATAACCTACCTTGGTGCCTAAGCACACCATCTCCCCCTTAGAAGATGTCAAGACCCAAGACTAGGGCGTAGACGTGAGACGATGAATGGGAAGTCAAACAAGCCTCTTAGCATATCATTTGCATATCCTTGGTTTCGAAGAAATAATAAAAGATAAATAAGCACATAGCAAATAATTTCTAAGGGAAGCGGGGCTTTGGACTCACGCTATGGGGATGTTATAGGGAAGAGAATAAACATGAATCACATAGCAAATATGTCTAAGGGGTGGATAAATATGACTCACACTATGGGGGCATTTAGGGACTTGGAACTCTCATCACTTTCCACCATAATCAATAGCATCAAATAACATCACATAAGGGATAAGTCTCCATAAAATCTCAACATCAAATTATAAGTACATAGCGTAGTATCCAACAACACCTTTAAGCATGAATAGGATGGGGGCCAAGACATATTCAGGGCTCACCCTCAAACTAGAAAGTAATATAGAATAACATCTCAACATAAGTAAGATAGAAACCATATATTCTCCCCGAACTAGAGGATTCACCAACTATTTTATTTTAATAATCTAAAGCTCACCATATGGAGGATATCGATTAGCGCCAGTCCCTACATGGTGAAATCATGTAGGCATAGAGTATGTGTTTACTTGGAACATATGCAACAAGGGAAGCAAGCCATGTAATCGAAATGTATAAACATAATCAAAGATGTAAGCTCAATATGCCATGCATAATTAATGTTTAAGGTAAAACATATGTGGAGGTAATCATACTTGCATAACTCATAAAAAGCATAATAAAGTGGCATGAGTAGCTTATCCATATACCTTGTACTAGAGGTTGAGGAATATTGCATATGTCATAATAATAAAGAACCATCATAAATCATCATAAGAGAATATCTTGGGGACATGAGGGGAACATGAGCATATATAAGGAAAACCATGGAGTAAGAATGACATATACCATAAAGCTTTGGAGAGTTCATAAAAGATAGTGAGAAATACAATGTGTCATGCATAACTAAAGTATTAATATTCTTTTGTGAAAAATACATCATTTTATATAAAAGACTATTTTAGTATGCAAGGAACATTGGTAATCATAATGGAGACCATCTTACACACTTATAGACATCATCATGTACCTTTAGGGGAAATACCATTTGAACTTGTGAAACAATGAATCATAAGAACTTTAAAACATGTTTGGATAGAACATAAAAGAACCATTTAATCATCATAAGAGGGACAACTTAGAACCATAAGGAGAACTTGAGCATGTCTGAGAGCAATCTTTAACCGATATAAATCATGTGAGCTAAGCCATGGAGTCTCAATGTTTTTCCTACACCGGAGGAGGGGGAAGCCACTTACCAAGGCGAGCTCCTAAGATGCTTAAGTGGATCCACAAAAGCTTTGCTATTTAGCAACCTCTAGTGTTGGTTGGTCTAGAAATCAACCTCTACTAGTGGACGATTCCTATTTCCTACGGCGGTACGTAGTTATGGGACAATGGGATTCTACTAACGATCTCTTGCCTCTTCTAACGGGGAGCTTTTGATCCATCCTAAGGTCCTCTCGGTTTTAAGTAAACTCTCATGGAATAATTATAGGGAGAAGTCATGAAATTCATTATTGGAGAGGTTTTCTACTAACACATCCCATAAGCCTTGTAAAACAATGAAGGAGAATTCTACTAACCCGTCCCATAAAAATTTTGAACATTAATCATCATCATCATAAGGATAGCTCCTATATCTTGGCTAGTCGCTACTAGCGGCTAGCATCATAATCTTGGCTAAGCCTCTACTATCGGCTAACATCATCATCATATCCCGCTACTAACGGGTCATGATTTCATATCCCTCTACTAATGGGTCATCATAGTCTCATGATCATAACTAGGTGGGGACTCACATTTCTTTTATTCATTCATGCTAAATTTCATAAAACTAGTCCCATTGGACATACAAACATGAGGGTAATCATGACATACACAATTGTATAACATAATATGATAAGGAGGGTTTTATAATAACACGTAGCTTTCATAATATTTCAACGAATTTCACATAATACTTGATATACCTTATCCTCCATAATATTCATGAACTAGTATACATACATCAAAATCTTTTCATTATTCATAAGAAACTTCGTCATTAAACCCTCATCATTGAGAATCATTCAAAATTAGCAAACTCAACTTGACAATCGGGTGCGCTCGTGCATGTCATTTTAAATTATGTGACTCAAGAGGACTATGCATGAACGTAATGTATTTCATCAATTTATATCATCTCTAGAATAATCCATCTCAGTCGTCCATATCATCTTTCAAAACATGGACATGAAAACATGAAATTCATCTTTACAATCCTCAACTCCGTAGTGTCTAATGGTATCACAACAGTTATAACTTTTAATATCATAGACTAGCTCATCAATGCATCACATCATAATATCAAATAAAAGGTTTCATATCATTCATAATATTCTCATGAACTCATAGCATGCTTAATTTCCCTTCAACATCAATAACATCCATAAATCACATGTGCTGCCATAATCCTTCATCACATAAGAGATTTGCCACATAACTTAGTCAAAACATGTTGGGTATATATATTAAGCTTAAAATCATAGAATTCAAGAATAAGAAACATGAGAGGGGTAAATTAAAGTCATTTAAGAAAAATAGGTTGGGTATATGTATTTAAGCTTAAAATAATAGAATTCTTGAATAAAAATCATGAGAGGGGTAAATTAAATTCATTTAAGAAGTCGTTTAAACAACCCAACAACATACTTGAAAACCCCCCCCCCCAATTTGGGTGCCATGAAAACCATTCAAAAATTCATAATATTTTAGAGTCTTTCAAGATGTCATAGCTTACAAAGTGTAAGCTTTAATGTAATAAACATATCATAATCTCAATCATTAGTAGGAGCCCATGCATTAATAAATCAAGAATCAATAGATTTCTAAAAATTTTCATCTAATGGAGTGATAATAGAAAATACCCATAAAGAATTAGTCATTAGAATCAAGAAATTTGATAAAAATAATTTTGGGGCTCCATAAGTGAAAGGACCCATGGATGAAGACTCGCATACCTTAGAATTGGAGTTTCTTCAAGAAGTACTTAAGGAGGTCTTGGGGTTTGACTTGGTTTTCTTGAATTCCAACAAAACTTCTTAAAAATCTTGAGAATGGATAAAGGATTTTATGAAGATTAGAGAGGAATTTGAGAGAATTTTGGTGCATTTTGGAGTTGGAAATGGCTAAGGATGAGGGTTTCACATAAATATAGACATTGGGTAGTTACCCAATTGTCCTTGAGTGAAAGAGAAGTTTTGACCTAAGGCACATCAAGTCCGTGTCACGGTTGCGACGCAGACAGCCACTACTTTGTCAAATTTCATCAAAAAATATATTTTTGCCATGGATAAAATATACCTTGTAGGTAACTGTTCCCCCACATAATTTTTCCCTCTGAACAAGAATATGAACTCAAATTTATGAAATTTTGCATAGATTTTGAGATATTAAAAAAATACATTATAGAATTTTCGATTTACGTTGAAGGGTGTTTCAGGAGAAAACCTCCATCTTGCCATCCCTTACCAATGATTTCAATTCCACCAAAGTGGGGTCAAACTGTTGTTTAGATTTGACTTCTTCAATAAAGGAAGACTTGGAACCATCTACCACCTCGACACCTCCATTTTTCCTTTACTCACTCTAACCCCCAACCTAGCCAACCGATGGACATCCCTTGCCAATTCTTTCTTGATATCCACCACATGGGCTACACTTCTTATAGACACCCTACTTAGGGCATCAACCATAATGTTAGCCTTGCCTAGATGGTAATACACGCTCGTGTGGTAATCCTTAAGGAATTCCAACTACCTTCTTTTCCTCAAATTAAGATCCCTTTAGGTGAAAACATATTGAAGGCTCTTCTAGTCGGTGAATACATCTACATAGACCCCATAAAAAATTGATGCCATATCTTCAAGGAAAATACCATGACCACTAGTTTAAGATCATGTTTGGGGTATTTCTGCTAGTGTACCTTTACACACTTTATACACTTCATTGATGAACTCTTGGGGTCTTCTTCTACCTTTAAGCCATCTGTTGGATTCATCCTTGTGAAATTACTCACTCTTCAAGTTGTGGTAGGAGCATGAGGAGCTTTAAGTCCTTGATTGGCCATATCTCTTTCCAAAAGGGTGATCATATTTTTGTACTCGGCGTGGGTGACTCCTTCTCCTTCTGCTTGGGGAGCTTGTGGGATAAGAGGGGATAGTTCACCCTTGAGGGTGGGAGCTCTTTGTACCATTGTTTTTGTGGTATGATCCAAAAGAGCATAAGATTACCCATTAGATGTCACGACCCAAGCATAGGGCCTAGACGTGACACGAAACAAGGCAAACCTGAAGGGACCCCAAGCAAGCCTCTCAAAACATCATTACACATCCTTGGTCGCAGAAGCTATAAAACAAGCATCGAGAGATAATAAATTGGGGCAACTAGGGCTAAGGAACACTTTCATATAATAGACATCAAGAACAATAAAGTTAAAGCTTATAACATAGATACATAACATGTCCAACAACACCTTTACTACATAGATAAGAGTGGGGGGCCACGACATGCAACTAGGCTCACCCTCATAGTCAATACATAAACAACAGAACGATAGTCTTCATACATAACAAGAGATCATAAGCAATGACCCAGAATGGAGGACTTACCAACAAGTTTGAGAGACAATTGTACTAGCCACGTAGAGGGGGAGGATGATCAAGCGGTGCTTCGATTCCTACATAGTGACATCATGTAGGTATAGAGTATGACTTAGTACATTTGAACGTATTAAGTATGTAGGATGCAATGCAACAATAGATAGACATCATAGGCAAAATACATAATAATATTGAATAGAGAGCATAATAGCATGATGGCATGCATGAATGATGCTTGAAATAAAAATCATGCTTACATAAAACTTATATAGTCATTCAACTCATAAGATATTCATTAGATCTTCAATTCCTCAAGAAATCATAATTTGGACAATTTATCGAACACTTGGCGGGTGTGTAGTGCTAGTGTAAAACCATGCAATTCAAGAGTGAAATCATACTATAAAATCCAATGTAAAACCATCGTTCATCAATACATACTTGGTAACACCCTCAAGCATTATACGTCCAAAACCTTCATCAAATCTCATAATAGATCTTAGATTTATAGCCCAAAACATAGTAAAACTATCATAATTTCATAAACCCCAACATAGTGTGCAATAAATTTCATAATACCTAAGACCCATGAGTAAATCAACTTTAAATCTTGCAAATTAAAGTAAAGAGAAGTTTGGATATCATGGGTGAAAGGAAACCATGAAAGAAACCCGCATACCTTAGCTTAGGAGATTAACTTGATGAAGATCGGAGATGGAGACTTGAAGTTTGAATGAGAACCTTGAAATTTTCATGAGTTTTAAACTTGAATTTGGGAGATGAAATATTGGCTAAGTGTATGAGTAAGTATTGGAGAATGTTTAGAATAATATGAGGGTGAAAAATGGCTAAGTATAGGTATTTTCACGTATGGGAAGTCTGAGGGCCAAGACCCAAAGGGCTTGGACTGGAACAACAAAACTGGATAGAAATAAGGCATTGGCATGTCGCGCTATAAAAGGGAACACTTAGGCCCAAGACTTAAAATTCTTGGACCGAAGTCAAAACTGGACAAAAATAATACACAGAGGAGCGCCCTTGGCGCGTCGCGCCAGGTGCGCGCAAACCTCACTAGAATTGTATTTTTGGAAAATCGCAATTGTTAATAGTTTGATCTTAAATCGGGGTTAGACCTATTTTACACTCAATTTAACACCCTGAAGAAGAATATGAAGTCAGATTTACAATATCATGAATGAATTTTTAGATATACAAAAATTACGATTTCGAGCACTTTCGAGGCACATTTTTAGGCACTTTTTGGGGTCGTTAAAATATCCCCCCGGGAACATTTGTCCTCGAATGTCAAAGAAATATATATGAGAGATACAAACATGACAATTTCATCCCACATAAGGATGCAAAAATGCACTGAAACATCATTTCAAAAATCTCATCATAAGTGTAAAATCATCATGAACTTGTCAATTTAAACATAAATATATACATATTTCCTGGGATGAACTTAGACTTGGAATTACATAGAAGACTTAGATTGATACCTTAGGCTTGAGTAGAGTGGAAAAGATAAAGATACGCTTTTGCATGTTTGCTTCGGCCTCCCATATAGCACTTTCAACTTGTTGATTCCTCCAAAGGACCTCAATGGAAGCCAAATCCTTGTTCCTCAACCTCTTCACTTGCCTATCCATAATCTGAACTAGAACCTCTTCATAAGTCAATTTGTCTTCAACTACCCCCACGAGACTAAGAGGCACAGTAACATTGGGGTGGCCCACATACTTCCTCAACATAGATACATGAAAGACCGGAGGAACGAATTTCATTTCTCTAGGCAAATCCAACTCATAGGCCACCTTATCAATCCTTCTCATCACCCTATAAGGGCCCACATATCTAGGGATCAACTTTCCCTTCTTACCAAAATGGACCACAACCTTTATGGGTGATATCTTCAAATATACCCAATCACCAACTTTGATTCAAGATCCCTTCTCTTCATATCTGTATAGGATTTTTCATGACTTTGAGCCATCTTGAACCTCTCCCTAATCATCCCACCCTTCTCAAGAGCCTCTATAACTAGATATGGTCCTAACAAAGCCACCTCACTAATTTCAAACCACCCAACCAGTGATCTACAATATCTACCATAAAGGGCATCAAAAGGAGCCATACCGATGCTAGAATGATAGCTATTATTATAGAAAAACCCAATCAATGGAAGATGATCATCCCAACTAGCCTTGAGCTCCAATACACAAGCCCTAAGCATATTCTCAAGGGTTTGGATAGTCCTTTCAGCTTGGCCAGCCCTTTAAGGGTGGAAGGTCGTACTAAGTTTAACCTTTGTACCAAGACCCCTTTGGAAAGACCTCCAAAAATATGAAGTAAATTGAGCTCAACGATCTGATGTGATGGATAAAGGAACCCCATGCAATCTCACCAAGTCATGGATGCACAACCTAGCATACTCCTTAGCCCCATATGTGGTCTCAACCGGTAGAAAGGGAACCGATTTCGTCATCCTATCAACCACAACCCAAATGGAATCAAAACCCTTCCTAGTCTTGGGCAACCCAACTACAAAGTCCATATTAATCTTTTCTCACTTCCAAGTAGGTACTTGTATGTCTTGGGTTAGGCCACCCGGCCTTTGATATTTGGCTTTGACTCATTGATAACTATGGCAATCGGACATAAATTTTGAAATATCTTTCTATATGCCTCCCACCAATACACCTCTCTCAAATCTCTATACATTTTAGTAGAACTGGGGTGAATAGAATAGGAAGAACCGTGAGCCTCATCAAGAATTCTCTCTCTTAAGTCATCAACACAAGGCACACACAACTTTCCTTGGTATCTAATTGCACCATCTCCCCCATAGGAGAAAACCTCTACTTTCCCATCACTAACCAAGGCCTTCAATTCTAACAAGAAGGGATCAAGATCTTGCTTAGCTTTAACCTCCTCAGCTAATGAAGATTTAGAACCATCAACAACAACAACACCACCATTACCCACTTCTTCCAACCAAACTCCCAATCTAGCCAAACGATGGACCTCTCTAGCCACCTCCTTGTCACAACTATCAACATGAGCTAGGCTACCCATAGACACCTAACTCAAAGCATCCACCACCATATTAGCCTTACACGGATGATAATGCACACTCATATCATAGTCTTTAAGAAGTTCTAACTATCTCCTTTGCCTCAAGTGAAGATATTTTTTAGTGAAGACATATCGGAGACTCTTATGATTGGTGAACACATCAACATGCACCCTATACAAGTAATGACACCAAATATTTAATGCAAATACCACGGTGACTAGTTCAAGATCATGGGTAGGATAGTTCTTTTCATGCACCTTGAGTTGCCTAGAAGCATAGAGTATCACCTTACCATTTTGCATTAGAAAACAACCAAAACCAACTCTCGAAGCATCACAATACACAACAAATCCCTCTAGCCCTTCTAGTAAGGACAAAATAGGAGCAGACACAAACTTATCTTTCAATATTTGGAAGCTCCTCTCACACTTATCTGCCCACACAAATTGGGCCTTCTTTTGAGTCAATTTAGTCATGAGAGATGCAAAAGAAGAAAATGCATTCACAAATCTCCGATAATAACTCGCTAAGCCCAATAAGCACCTAATATTCGACGAGGTCAATAGTCTAGGCCGATTTTTAATCACATCCATCTTTTTAGGATCCACCTTAATACCATCCCCCGATACCATATGTCCTAGGAAGGCAACCTCCCTCAACTTCTCATATTTGGCAAATAACTTCTCTTCCTTATATCTTTGCAACACAGCGCTCAAATGAGTCCTATACTCCTCCTCATTTCGAGAATAGATCAAAATATCATTCAATGAATACCACAATAAATGAATCAAGGTAGGGTTTAAAAACCGTATTTATGAGGTCCATGAAGATGGCTAGAGCATTGGTCAACCCAAAAGAAATCACAACAAACTCATAATGCCCATACCTAGTATGAAAGTCCGTTTTGGGAATATCACACTCCCTCATCTTCACTTGATGATACTCGGATCGAAGATCAATCTTAGAGAAATGGCTAGCCCCTTAAAATTGGTCAAACAAATCATCAATTCTTTGGAGAGGATACCTATTCTTGATGGTGACCCTATTAAGTTATCGGTAGTCAATACACATTCTAAGGGTCCCATCCTTCTTTTTCACAAACAACACTAGTGCACCCCAAGGGGATTGGCTAGGCCTAATAAATCCCTTCTCCAATAAGTCTCTCAATTGTTCCTTCAACTTCTTCAACTCTGTTGGGGCCATATGGTAAGGGGGAATAGAAATGGGTTGAGTATTGGGAAAGAGATCTATACCAAAATCTATTTTCCTTACGGGAGGAACACCGGGAAGGTCATTTAAAAGGATATCAAGGAACTCATTAACAATCAGAACTGACTCTATGGGAAGGACTTTGGACTCGACATCCTTAACCCTTACAAGGTAGTAAAGACACCCTTTAGAGATAAACTTACGGGCTTTAATACAATAGATGAACCTACCCCTGACCACCACATCATGACACTCCCACTCAAGGATGAGTTCATTTGGGAATTGAAATTTGACCCTACGGGTTCTACAATCAATAGAAGCATAGTATGTATGCAACCAATCCATCCCAAGAATGACATCAAAATCAACCATGTCTAACTCAACAAGATCACAAGGTAATACTATATGCAAAATGCAAATGGGAGTAGACACCTCATATGACTCACATAATAA
Source organism: Solanum virginianum (assembly GCA_000787875.1). Taxonomy (NCBI): domain Eukaryota; kingdom Viridiplantae; phylum Streptophyta; class Magnoliopsida; order Solanales; family Solanaceae; genus Solanum; species Solanum virginianum. The sequence goes on from DF362290.1 coordinate 15,610, forward strand.
TTCAGGGTCAATATGGAAGTGTTTGGCAACAAAAGAGGGTAAGAAAAGAAAGAGTGGCATACCAATGACGACATCGGGAACCTCCTCAACTCCTTGCCTCCCATGCAAAGCATAAAACTAGTTGTGCCTTTGGGCACCATCTTGACGGCCACCTCTTCCCAAAGGAACCATATTAGCACCTTGTGGCTAAACCTCCTTACCCTTGTAGCAATTTTGAGGGCAATTCATCACCTTATACACAACTTCCCCACAACCATAATAAGCATTTGTGTCCCTCAAGCATGGGCAACTATGACCCCTACCACATTTCGAACATCCACCTTTAGGAACCACACCTCCAATACCTCGGACCCTTGGAAAATCATTGGCAACCCTCTTTTGAAATGCATGAGAAGACCCTTGGACTTGATGGAACCGGCCACCCTTTTGGAACTTCCCCTCAAAACGGGCCCTCTTGGCCTTATGACACCTCATTTTCCTCAATTTCTCCTCCTCCATTTGTTTGGCATAGGTCATCAAATATGACAAGTCTATGTCACTAATCAACATAGCGGATTGGCACTTTTTACTAACTAAGTCAGAAACACCCATCCCAAATTTGCTCATCCTAGATCTTGGGTCGGCCACCAAATGTGGAGCATATTTTGAAAGTTGGTTGAACTTGAAGGCATCTCCCTCACACTCATAGATCCTTGTCTCAAATTCATAAATTCCACCAACTTAGCTTCCCTTAGTTCCAGGGGGAATTACTAATTAAGAAAGGCTACCTTGAACTTCTCCCAAAGCACCACATAGTTGACTCCCTTCTCTTCCTTCCATTGATTGTACCATATTTGTGCTACCCTTTTGAGTTAGTAGGTTGCTAACTCTACCTTATCCTTCGACCTCAAACCTATGATATACAAAATCTTGTATACCTCATCGATGAACTCTTGAGGGTCCTCACTCACCTTTGACCCATGACCCATGGAATTCTAGGGAATTTATTCTCATAAAGTCTCTCACCCAAGATGCTGGTGTAGGAGCATGATGGGCTTGGGCCCCTTGGTTGACTTGATTAGCCACAACTTGTGCAAGCAAAGTGAGAGCATCCCGAATCTCTCGATTAGCTAGTTGTTCCTCAGGTGTGCTGGCTCTTCTCCCCCTCGTGTTAGGCATGATCTAGCATAGCAAAGGACAATCGTTAGGGGGAAAACCTTACTTCAACTTCTATAGCACGACATATAGCAAGAAGAAGTGAAACATTTCCTAAATGACGCATAACCTCTAGCTCATAGTTGTGGTGCACAATACAACCATGAACAAGACTCTAATCGACGTGGTGTGTTGGACTCTGAGATCTAACAACTTAGTGATCTGATACCAAGTTTTTCATGACCCAAGCCTAGAGCCTAGATGTGACACGGCACAAGGGGAACCCAAAGAGACCCCAAGCAAGCCTCTTAGAACATTATTAAACATTCTTGGTCATGGAAGAAATTAAACAAGCATCAAGAGATAATAAATTGGGGCAACCAGGGCTAAGGGAACACTTTCATATCATAGACATCAAGAAAAATAGAGTCAAGGCTTATAATATAGATATATAACATATCCAACAATACCTCTACTACATAGATAAGAGTGGGGGCCATGACAAGCAACCGGGCTCACCCTCATAGTCAATACATAAACAAAAGAAAGATATTCTTAGTACATAGCAAGAGATCATAAGCAACATCCCCAGAATGGAGAACTCACCAACAAGTTTGAGAGACAATCGTACTAGCCACATGGAGGGGGAGAATGATCAAGCAGTGCTTTGATTCCTACATTGTGACATCATGTAGGCATAAGTATGTTTTATTATATTTGAATGTACAAAGTATGTCGGATGCAATGCAACAATAGATAAACATCATAGGCAAAATGCATAATAATACTCAATAGATAGCATAATAGCAAGATGGTATATATGAATAATGTTTGAAGTAAAAATCACGCTTATATAAAACTTAACACATGTGTAAGGAGTGATAATTCTTAGTGTAATCCAAGGCCTACCACCTCCTTGGAAAGGCGCATTGGTACAAACCTCTTCGTGAGATTGATGGAGTACGAACCCCCCAATAAGGTAGATGGAGTACAAACCTCCTAACAAGGTTGATAGGTACAAACCCTCAAAAACATTGCACGGTATAGACCCCCAATAATGTTGCACGGACCTACCACCTCCCGAGCACGGCGATCAAAGTACAAACCCCTCAATAAGGTTACCTGGGCCTACAACCTCTTGAGTGAGGCTTGGTCATCCCCAACACTATAGAGATAATATCATATACATACATTCCTCTCATCATCATACACATACATTCCTTTCATCATCATTTCATTATCATTTCATCATCATATAGTCATTCAACTCATAAGACATACATTGGACCTTGATTCATTATCATATAGTCGTTCAACTCATAAAACATGCATTAGACCTTCAATTCCTCAAGAAATCATAATCCAGACTTTTTATTAAACACTTGGCGGGTGTGTAGTGCTAGTGTAAAACCATGCAATTTAAGAGTAAAATTATGCTATAAAATCCAATGTAAAACTATCAATAGATACTTGGTAATACCTTCAAGCAATATACATCAAAACCCTTCATAAATCTCACAATAGATCTTAGATTCATAGTCCAAAACATAGTAAAATAGTCATAATTTCATAAACCCCAACATAATGTACAATAAATTTCATAATACCTAAGACCCATGAGTAAATCAACTTTAAATCATGCAAATTAGAGTAAAAGAAAGCTTGGATATCATGGGCGAAAGGAATCCATGAAAGAAACCTACGTACCTTAGCTTTGGAGATTAACTTGATAAAGATTGGAGATGGAGACTTGAAGCTTGAATGAGAACCCTTAAAATCTGGATGAGTTTGAGACTTGAATTTGGGAGATGAAATATTTGCTAAGTATTTGAGTAAGTATTAGGGAATGTTTAGAATGATATGAGGGTGAAAAATGGCTAAGTATAGGTATTTTCACATTTGGAAATACTTACATCTAAGACTTTTAAATCGTGGACTGAAGTCATAACTAGACAAAAAAAAAATACACAGAAGCGCGCCCTTGGCGCGTCGCGCCAGGGGTGCGCAAACTTCTCTGGAATTGCATTTTCAAAAAATTGAAATTGCTAATTATTTGCTCTTAAATTGGGGTTAGACCCATTTTCCACTTAATTTGACCCCCTGAACAAGAATATGAAATCGAATTTTTGATATCACATATGGATTTTGAGATATATAGAAATTACATTTCTGGGCTCTTTCAAGACACATTTTTAGGCACTTTTTGGGGTCGTTACATTAGAGATTGGAAACTTTATTTCAAATCTAAGGCACTACATAGAATAAGATCTAACAACTTAGTGATCTGATACCAAGTNGATTGGAAACTTTATTTCAAATCTAAGGCACTACATAGAATATGAAGAAGTTAATCATTTCCTAAAATTCCTTATTGGCTCTCTTTCATAGTTGTGACGCGCTTTAGAACCATGAATAAGACTCAACTCGAGGTGGTGTGTTGGATTTCCGATTACCATTTACAAACCTAGTTCTCTAATACAAGCTTTTTCATGCCCCAAGCCAAGGGTCTAGCCATGACACGGCAAATAGGAACCCAAAGGATCCCAAACAGGCCTCCTAAGTGTATATAGCACATCCTTGGTTTCGTGTAAGCATAGAAAAGCAATGAACACATAACATATAATTTCTATAGGATATGGGGATTTGGACTCACTATATGTAGATGTTGTAGGGGAGAGGATAAGCATGAATCATATAGAAAATAATTTCTAAGGGATGGGTAAGTATGACACACCCTATGCGGGCTATTAGGGACTTAGGACTTTTATCTCATCATCATCATAAAACATTTAAGACAAAGGGAATAAGGGACTAAGGGATGTCTTTCATATTACAAAAGCATAGTGAGTCAAGCTCAATCATACATAGCCGTACCAATATCCAACAATACCTCCAATCATGAATAGGATGGGGTCCAAGACATCTCCCGGGCTTACTGTCAAAAGATAGTATCCAAAATTAGATAAGTCTAAATAAAAGCATGAAAGTAAATGGATGTTGTCCCCAGAAATAGAGGACTCACCAATAGCAAATCTTTATTCGAAATACTTAGCCACTTGGAGGAGGAGGATGGAAAGGATCTTAGGTCCATATAAGGTTATATCATGTAGGCAAAAAGTATACGTTAGTATTTGGAATGTATTGAGTATGCGCTGTGCAAATGCAACAAGAGATATAAGCCATAGTTAGATAATATGCATCATCAAAATCGATGGATATAAGAATAATATGTCATGTATGCTTAATGCCATGATCAAATAATCTTTGAATATCATTAGATCATATATCGTATCATACATAAATGGGAAGAGACCATAATGATATATAAGACCAAGCGAGCTACTACTCAAAATTCTAGAGTTCACTCCATATCGAACATGGATTGGTCTACATTGCCAAAGTAAACCACCAGTTACCTTATAGGAACCTCCCTATTTTAGATAAATGCTCCATAAACACCTTATGGGAACTCTACACTTTTTAGTTAATCTTATTTCAACAAGCTTATGGGAACACCACCTTTTTCGGTATTCAATTAACATGTGTCGTATGGGATCTCCATCTTTTTTTGTCAATCATGTAATCCTAGCTATATGGATCCATTAGCTAATTAACAAACCAATGATAGCAATATAGTTATTGGAAAATGATTATCAACCAAGGTCCTCTCGGTGCTAGGTTATAATCCTAAGGAATAATCAATTCATACTTATAATCATAGTATGCAAAGCTTCATAACATCTTAGTATTCTCATAGAGTAGCTCATCAGAACCAAAGCTTCATAACATTTTTAACTTTTATAACATTTTCATATCTCATATCATGCATAATAGCCCTTCATAATTCATATTGTTCATAATTCACATCCCTGTCACAAGGCTTTTCAACATTATAGAAGCTTGGTACATATTTTAGTCAAACATGGTGGACATGCATATGTGCTCAAATCATGCAAAATCAATATTTTAGGACGTGAGTAGAACAACAAAACCTCTTTTCAAGATTTACAAAATAACCCACCACAAAATAGCAAAGTATAGTTAGGGCATCTTTAAACCCTCATCTTAAATCAAATACTTTCTATGATTTTTCATACCATAATAGTATACAAGGCAAAATAGCCTAAGTCTTTTCATAATAATATCATCACTTCGTTCAAAACTTATCAGGCCAAGGAGTTTGTTAAAGCATCCATAAATACTCATAACTTGAAAATAAATTTTGAGGAAGAGTGGTTGAGCTTGTGGAGAAAAGGTTCTCATAATCAAAATCCACATACCTTGATGGTTTAATGGACGAAAATCTAATTTTGAGATGAAGAATATGAAACCTAGCTCACTTTCTTGTTTGAGTGCCTTGAAGAGCTTTGGGAAAGTTTGAGACTTAGAGATATTTTTGGAATGGAAGAGAGTGGGTAGATAATGGTTGTATATGCTAATAAGGGGTCATTTGAGGGGTAAAATGATGTAGCTTAGGCTTTAACCAAATAAAAAATGTCAAATTTGTCCGTTTTAAAACCTGGCCGGATAGGACCACGACATCCCGTTTATAGGCCGTGGTCTGGTCTATGAGCCATCAAAATTGTTTTGTTTAGTTTCGCTTTTGAACTTTCAGAAATTGTTCTCTGACCCCCAAATCCATGACATGACTTTTAACTCATAACTCTTTTTACAGGTCATCTGTTAAGTCGTAGGTCTAGTCCCTGAAAATTTTAAATTTTACCAAGTTTTCCCCAGGTACAATGAACTAAGTTATGGGTAGTGCAACAGCTTATGGCCTGTAAGACCCTTTGTAATAACTGACAATCAAAAATAAATTAGAACGTATTTTCTTATATTTTTATACTTCTCACAGGTGGGGTCTTACACAAACACTGAGAGAGTCAATAAGTATGGCTTGGGAAAGGTTTATAAAATAGTTGAGGAGTGTTCCAGATGATAGAATCACTAAGGATTACCTACTTGAGATCTTTTATAGAGCTTTGGATGATAATGCCAAAGTAATGGCTGACACCAACACTCGAGGATCATTCATGGACTGCACTTTTGCTTAGGCTGCCTAGAGACTTGAAACAGTGGCTAAGACAAAAAGAGCAATGGGGTACTATGGATACAGTAACCACAAAAAAGCTTGATTTCATTTAGAGAAACTCAAGAGCAAGACAAATTCAATTAGGAATTCTCCAAGAGCTGATAAAGGTGAACGCCAACATTAGCCTGCTTATGAAACAAAATCAAGAAAGAGTCAATGAGATAAACTACAAAGGGAGAGCACTAGGATGTGATAACAATAGCAGCTGTGGGGAAGATTCTTACTATGTCAATGATCAGATGGGGGTTTTCGGACTAACGCTTGAGGATCCAATCAGGATAATTGACACTAAGGTCAAGAAATCAAGCTCAGAACATAATACTGATGAAAACTACAATCATGACAACAATGCCAATAGTTATAGGTATTAAAATTAAAACAAAGCCCAGGACAGTGATGGTGAATGGACGCGAAGAGATAATTTCAAGAATAAGAGAAGTGGTGCTTATATCCCTCCAGGAAATCATGATAAAGGGGCACAAAATTTAAAAATTTAAGAGATTCTTGGTAAATTATTAAAGAAGGCTGATATACAAGATGAGACTCTTAAGAAGATGAAATCTGATGTATCTATGATCCATAAGAAAATAGAGTTTCACTTAATATTCATAAAGAAATTGGAGAAATAATTTAACTAGATGTCTACAACCTTGAACCAACACTAGAAAAGTACACTTCCTAATAGTACAATTCAAAATTTAATGAATGATGGGCATTTCATGGCAATGATGACCCATGGTGGAAAGCAAACTATTGACCTACCAATACCGATTGTAGTAGAGGATGAGCATAAAGAGATTGATAATGTGATAAAGGTAGCACCTTAGTCAAGTGGTAGAGATTAAGAGCCTGTAGGCAAGGCGGAGAAGGAGAAGGCAATCCCAAAATCTCCAACTCTCATGAAAAGACCTCCTCCTCCTTTCTCTTAAAAGTTGAAAAAGAAGGCTAAAGAGGGAAAATTCCAGAATTTCATCTCTATGTTGAAGAAATTGTCTATCAACCCCCTTGTGATTGACATACAAGAGAAAATGCTTAGGTATGCTATGTTTATGAAGGATTTGGTAACAAAGAAAAGACATTCAACTTAAAACTTTATGATAATATCTGTCACTATAGTGCCATAGCCACAAGATTTCTCATGCAAAAATAAGGAAGATCCTAGAGCATTCATCATCCCTTGCACCATTGGAGTGTTAAGTTTTGAAAAAGGTATTATGAAACTTCGATGCCACTATTAACTTGATGCCTCTTGCAATATATAATCAATTGGTTTTAGGAGCCCCCACTCAACTATAATGTGGTTACACATGGCAGATCGAACAATCAAGAAGCCCATAGGTATTTTTTATGTTGTGTTAGTTCGAGTTGAAAACTTCTACTTCCAGCTGATTTTGTTATCCTTGATTGTGATATTGATTTTGATGTTCTTTACACTATAGAGAGGCCATTCCCAGCCACTAGGCATGCTCGATTGACCTGGAATTAAGCTAATTGAAGTTTAGACTAAATGATGAAACGGTGATCTTTAATGTCTATCAATATATGAAGCAACCAGATGATCTATGAGTGATTTCTGTTATTGATAACATTGAGAAAGTGAGGCTAAAGGTTCCTATTAAAGAAAGATTAAGTGACAAAGCACTAGTAGCAGTAATCATGAAATTTGATAGTGATAACAATCTAGAATATGAGGAAATAGTCAATCACTTCAAGGAAAGTGTTCCATAAGATGTCCCATAAAGCTTGAGCTAGACCTAAATAATAAAGAAACACCACCCTTCATACCATCCATTTAGGAACCTCCAATCCTTGAATTGAAAAATCTCTAGCCTAATATAGGATATTTATTTCTAGGGCCAAATAACACTAAACTAGTGATCATAGTTGTTGCTCTTAATAAAGGACAGGTGGAGGCATTGATATAAGTGTTGCATCACTTTAAAAAGGAAACTAGGTAGACTTATTGTAGACATAATCGGCAGTCCTCCAAGCATTTGCACCCATAAAATTCAACTTGTCCAAAACTACAAGCCCAACATTGAACATCAACTTCTTCTTAATCCACCTTTGCAAAATGTTATTCATAAAAGAATCATCAAGTGGTTGGATATTAGAGTAGTCTATCCTATTTCTGACATCGAATAAGTGAGTCTTGTCTAATTCATACCAAAGAATAGAGGTATCATCTTGGTCCCTAATGGGAACAATGAGCTAATCCAATGAGTCTAGTCATAGGTTTAAGAATTTGCATAGACTACAGAAAGTTGAATGTGTCAACAGAAAAGGATCACATCCCAATACCATTCATGAATTAGATACTAGGACGTTTTGTGGGCAAAGGGTGGTCTTGCTTTCTTTATGGCTACTCAAGCTACAAAATATTAGAAGACACAATCAAGGTATTCATGGATGATTTCTTTATGATGGGTGACTCATTTTAACTATTGTAACATTTACATGATATGCTAAATCAATGTAAAAAATGTCATCTTATACTAAATTAGGAAAGAAGCCACTTCATGGTAAAAGAGAGTATAATTTTGGGACGTGGGATCTCCATAAAGGCATTGAGATTGGTAAAGCAAAAGTTGAGGTGAATGAGAAGCTCTCTTCACCTATCTCTGTCAAACGTGTGGGAAGTTTCTTAGGACATGTAGGCTCACCTATCTCTCTCAAAGGTGTAAGAAGTTTCTTAGGATATATAGGCTCACCTATCACTATCAAAGGTGTGAAAAGTTTCTTAAGACATGTATGTATTTATAGAAGGTTCATTAAAGACTTCTACAAAAAATTTCACCCATTGTGCAAGATACTTAATAAAGAGGTGATATTTGTGTTTGATAAAGCATTCAAAGGGTTAAAGTAGAAGTTGATTTTTCCACTCATCATTGTTGCACCTGACTAGAGTCAATCCTTTGAGATCACCTCACAACCACTGATTTCTATTCAGTTCCCTCTAAGTTGCGGTTGTTTACATTTTTCAAATTATTAGAAAATATCTTCTTTCAAAACTATTAAATTTTGTATATATATCTACAATTGGTGAACTTCAATGACACACGAATTAAAGATATGATAAGTTTTTCATACTCTTTGTTAATTATTTTTGGTAAGAGATAAGTTTCTCAAGCATATGATGCAAGAGGGTTTGCACTTGGCAATATAAAATAATTGTCATAGATCCAAAGGATAAGTAAAATAATCATATTCAAAATTTTATGTTTTTCAAATTATTAAAAAATATCTTCTTTCAAAACTTATTAAATTTTGTATATATTGGTATAATTGGTGAACTTCAATGACACACGATGTAAAGATATGATAAGTTTTTCATACTCTTTGTTAATTATTTCTGGTAAGAGATAAGTTTCCCAAGGTTGATTTACTACTCTCACGACTTGGTATCATGAATGAGCTTGACTTCTAGATTTCATTATTCTCGTTCACAATAATATTCAAGATTCCCTTAAATTGGAGTAAATTAAGGCAAAAACTGTCAAAAGTGGCAATCCATTTCTATATGCTTAGTATTTCACTAAAACTGAATCGTACGCAATGCTTCTCAATTATCAAAACATAACTTTCTTCCATACATCTGTAGACTTCAATTCCTTAATTATATTTCACACACATGAACTCACAAACTTCTATTGTGAGCCAATCATCTGCAGACTTCAATTCCTTAATTATATTTCACGCACATGAACTCACAAACTACTGTTGCAAGCCAATACACGGACATACACAGCAATACTTAGTCTGGTGCTTCCTTCATTTATCTTAAAATCTGAAAACAAACATCTCACATGAAGACTGCATGAATATACTTATACTTATTATAACTATAGCAAAAAGAATGCCTAATCTGAGAACTGAGGAGAGTGAGGTAGTTGTCTTCCCAATCAGACTTCATTATCCTATAGGTTTTGACATGGGTCCTCCTAGTCAGGACTAAGAGCTAAAAATCTTTGGTCTTTGTAGCTTAGTTAATTAATTTTATGTCCTTATCTAACAGATACTCTAGATCCCATATTATTACTTGCGCAACTATATATACTTGTATATACATGTCGTACTCACATTACTACTTGACTGACCACAAATATTTGTTTATGCATTTTGGACCAACTATATATACATGTCGTACTCACATTACTACTTGACTGACCACAAATATTTGTTTATGCATTTTGGAGCAACAATAGTTACCTGGTGTTTCAAAGCATCAAAAATTGTAAAGAACTAGACTAAGTTACCAGGTCATCAGCAATTTTCCATACCTTTACACTTACGAACTTTAGACGCACAAAAAGTCAAAATATGAATAAGTTCCTTAAACATACCAGGAAACGAACATAAGACCTGTTTAGGCCCGAATTGCAAAGGAAGAGGAAATCTTTCTAACTTATGACGTTAGCTAAGTTTAACTAAATCATGCCAAAAAACGAAATGCTTTACACACCTCAATCACCTGTCCAAATTAACCCAAATGCAAATCCAAACCAATTTATACTCCTGGACGTCCACATCTACAACATATCGCAACAACAACAACGGTTAGCTAAAAACCCTTTTCGACCTTAAATCCCAAATTCGTCACAAATTTTTATAAAAATTTCGACAGCACTTCCCCTTAAAATAGACCACCCCAAGAATCCATCTCGGCTCCAATTAATCAACACAACAACAACAACAACAAACAATGTAACACTATTTATATACATACTTGAAATTTGACCCTAACCTTCCTTATTCACAATTCACATTAACAAGCTATTCTTTCAAGATTTCCTTACAATTTAACATATACCAACGCACATACAAGTTTTAATTTACATAGAATAAGGCTAAAAATCAACATACCTTTTAAGCCCCATAAAGGACTTCAAATCATCAAAATCGTAGAATAAGGTGTTTTCTTGGCCAACCAACGCCTCCGCGCTACTTAGGGGACTCAATATACCAAACTTATAGCGTCAAAATAATTTTAGAATTGAAAAACACAAATTTTGGGTGAATTGCTATAGTAACCCGAGAGGGTTTCTTCAGTTGGGAGTATTTTTGCTTGGAATTTTTCTAAGTGTGAATGAATGAAGAGTGAGGCCTTTCCTATATATATCCTTACCAATTTGACCCCACGCCCACACTTGTTCCAATAGAAAATTAACACAAGGGGTGGGGCAACTCTTTAACCTCTTTTAAGACTCTAAGTCTTGAAAAAATACACTTTGGTCCCCAAAATTTCCAATAATTT
>DF362289.1:3850-33466 GCA_000787875.1 Solanum virginianum
GGGGGGGGGGGGGAGGGAGCTGAAGTATGATTTTATTTTTTTAAAAAAACTTTTATAAAGAATTTTTTAATTTTTTTTAAAATTTTGAGGTAGTGGGATGGGGGTACAGTGAGAGGAAGTAGTTGTGTAATGACCCGCAAGGTCATTCTTGGAAATCCTTAGAAATTATTATTTTACCTTACGATAGTTGCACTGAGTTACATTTGACTCGTTGCTGTGATTGATTTTGGAGTTTTGAAGAAATTTCGCGTAAACAGGTTAGGAAGTTGAGAACTAAGGAAATATCTTCAGTGAAGGTTCAGTGATGACATCGGCTTGTAGTAGAGGCTATCTTGGAGACTGAGTTTGATATACAAATTCGTTACTCTCATCTTTTCTAGACTTCAGGTATGTCCTTTGCCTTATGTTTGAGGATGAACAAGATTTTTGATGATGGATGATGTGATGATCCTGAAGGTTCTTTTTGACATTTTCAGAAAAATAATTACTATAACACCCCTCATGTTTATAGTCCTGGAAAACTGGAAGCTTAAGATTTTACTGATGGTTTGATCCGATAAGCTATTCCATGGCCCGTAGAAGGAACCACGGGTCGTGGGTAGGTTTGTGGGATGTGCCCTGTAAAAATGAAAAATTGAAGGAATTCTAAAAATTGACTTATGTGTTACTAGGATGGACCATATAAGAAACCATGACCCATCAAAAAGTTTCATAGAAAGAGGCCTTGAAGGACCTAAAATTTTCTAAGTTTGGAACACTTCTACAGAAACAGAAGAACTTATGGCCCTGTAAGTCAAACTACGGGTCATTCTGCACGTTCATAGGTTAGAAGTTGCAAATTCCATGAACTCAACTTTTGTGACATGAAGTTCTATGGAACTAGGTACGGACCATTGGATGAACCATGGCCCATAGGAAGGGTCTCATTGACGGTTACGACAATTCTTATGAAGGGCATTTTTGATATTTCTAATTCGTCTATGTCCTAAACTACATCATCTTAGCTATCCCAACTGACTTAATTGACCTAGCCCCTATAAGTTCAATTCCAAAATCATTCAAAGCCTTTAATCCTCAAATTTCTCTCAAGAGTTCTTAATATTTCTCTCTCTAAGTCAATGATTTCATTGAGGCTAGAACTTGAACGTTTGACCAAAGTATTTCCAGATTTTTCTTCTTCAATTCTAAGGATTCTACTTGAGGTATGTAGGGCTTCATTCATGGGTTAGTTTCATCCATAAAGCCCAACCCAAAACTCATTTTTTATTGAAGTTTTATGGTGATTTCTTATGGGCTTTTATGCTATGATTACCAATGCATGAAGTATGATTATTCCATGGTTATGAACCTATCTCTGCATGAATTATGATAAATAACATGATATATACGATATTCAAGCAAAAGTAGGTGATTTCAAAGTATGCATGCATCATTATGACTTAATGATTTAGTATGGGTTCCTTTACTAATGATCTAAACTGATTTTAATGCATGTTTCCCTCTATGAATCTCACCCAATTGCACGATTTTGACTCAATTGTCCATGGACCCACACATAGCCCTAGCCTCTTATGATGAAGCTATAGATTTTATAACTATGAACTAAAATATAAAAAAAAACATATTTTAAATAATGATGATGGTATGATAGTGATGATGCTATGATAAAGAGGGCGATGAAAATCCTAAAGCTTATGATGATGTTAAGGTGGGAATGTCTACCCACATTATATTGAAAAGCAAAAGAAGATGGAATATTCTTATGGCATGATATTTCATAAAAGGTTATGATGATCATTTGAAAAGCTATGAAAGTATGATTTTAAATGAAGTATGAACTATGTTGAAAGCTATATATATGCATGATGTATGTATTCTGTGGGATATGACTTAGCACCGAGAGGGCTTTAGTAGATTCCATAATCCCATAACTATGTGCCAGCATAGGAATGACGTTCATATTATTATGCCTTAAAGGTAGGCTATAGGATCCAATTAGCTTTAATGATGAACACTCACCACGCTAGGATAGAGCCTAAAGGGTGGGGTCAAATAATGGGTTCTCACCGTGCTAGAATAGAGCATATAGGGAGAGGATCAAGTCTATCTTGAAAAAGTAAACTCCTTTTTGCTTGATGTAGAGGGAACATCAAGATTCCATGTAACAGTCTATATGGTCTTATATGTTAGTTATGATCTCATTCCCACATATGTATGTTAAAATTATGAATGAATTTAAACAATCTGTATCCCATGATTTTAAGCTTGCATGCTCATGCATATTTTGTCCTTATCCTAATAATTATGATTATGCATATTGATATTATTTTGATGTCCTTTGATTCATGACATACCTACATACATAGTACATTTCACATACTAATGCATACTTCCTTGCCTACATAATCTAACCATATAAGTACAAACAACGAGATGACTATTCCATTTCTTGGCTAAATTCAAATTACAAACTTGAAGATATTAGAGAGTTCCCATGCTTCTAGAACAAGCCTGTTTACGATGTTTACTTTATGTTGAGACTTTATCATTTTTCTTTTGATGTATATCTTAAAAGTGATCTTGTAAGCTTCTAGAGCCCGCGAAGATCTATGATCTAGAGACATGTTTTGGATGTTTATGGATGATATGTTCTACCCCAAGGAAAAACTATGATATTCTTTCGTTTATGCTTTTCTGCTTGCTTATTCTCTTATGTATGCTTGTTTTACCTTATGAATGCTTATGATATGAATACGAAGCTTGGATGTGATGCCTTCGGGTGTCATATTTGTCGTGTCATGGCTAGGCCTGAGGTCCAGGTCATGACAAAAGTGGTATCAAACCACTAAATTTGAAAGCATCCTAGGGAGTTCAACATATCGCATCTAGTAGAGTCTTGTTCATAGATATGAAGTGAGCCACATCTATAAATACGAGGCTATGAGACATTTCAAAAAACTTTACTTCTTTTGTGATCTATGTCATTCCTTCAAAGCTTCTATGTCCTAATGTTCATCCTTTGACCTTTTCAAAAATGGCATCACGATATGCTATTTTTCCTAGGGGAGGTAATGCAAACGAAGGTCAAGTTCCTCTGATTCCTCAAGTCCCTCAGGCGGACCAAGTTTCGGTTGATAAGTATAGAGCCATAATTACTATGTTGGCTCAAGTCATTGCTTCTCCAAAGACTCCTACCCCGACTTCAAGGATAAGAGAATTTGCTAGGATAAATCCCTCGAAGTTTCATGGTTCAAAGATGGATGAGGATCCACAAGAGTTCAATGATGAGGTGTATAAGGTGGTGGATATTATGGGGGTGTCTTCCAAATAGAAGTCCGAATTGGCAGCTTATCAACTTAAGAGAGTTGCTCAAGTTTGGTTTACTCAATGGAAGTCTGAAAGGGTTGATGAAGGGTTTGTTGGTTGGGAGGTGTTTAAAGCCGCTTTCCTTGATCATTTCTTCCTTCTTGAACTAATGAAATCTAAGGTGATGGAATTCATGAACTTGAACCATAGTGGAATGAGTGTGAGGAAGTATGCCCTCAAGTTTACCAAGTTGTTCAAATTTTCTCCTTCCTTTGTGGCCGACTCAAGGGCTTTTATTAACAAATTCACTTTGGGTATATTCGACTTGATAAAAATAGAATGCAAGGCTACCATGCTAATTAAGGAAATGGATATGTCTAGACTCATGACATATGGCGAACAAGTAGAGAGTGATAAGTTACAAAAGATTAGAACAAGAGGTTCCAAGAGAGATCATTATGATAGCGGGTTCTCCTATAGTAAGTTCTGTAGTACCCGATCCTAACAAGGCCAGGGGCCTTGTAAGGGTGCTTCTCAAAGGTTTGACAAGAATAAAGAGGCTAATCTGAAGGCTCAAGATGATTTTACGAAATATGGTGCAATTCCTCCTAGGTGCCCCAAATGTGGGAGGCTTAAGATGATATTGCGAAATGTGGTGCTATTCCTCCTAGGTGCCCCAAGTGTGGGAGGAACTATGTTGGTGAATGTTTGAGAGGTTTTGGTATATGTTTTGGTTATGGAAAGATGGGACACAGTTATATGCTTTACATACTATATAAGAAATTGATGAGTCTCCCAATATGGTTATGAGTATGTTAAAAGTCTTTGATCATGATGTGTATGTTTTTCTTGACTCTAATGCCAATATGTCTTTTGTTAATCTTTATGTTTTCATAAAGTTTGATGTGTCTTCCAAAGTTTTGTTAGAATCATATTCAGTCTATACTTTTATTGATGAGTCAATCCTAGCCTAGAAAGTCTATCGACATTACCTCTTGTCAATCTTACATAAAGTCTTCCCATTTGATCTAGTTAAACTTGATATCACCGATTTTGATGTTATTCTTGGTATGAATTGGTTGCATACGTTCTATGTTTCTATTGATTATAGGACCTATAAGGTCACATTTCAAGTCCCTAATCAGCCTATCCTAGAATGAAATAGAACCAATTTCGTGTTCAAAGGAAAGTTTGGCTTTTACATTAAAGCTATGAAAATGATTCCCAAAGGCTCTCTATATCATGTTTTCTGAGTCATAGATGTTGAGTCTCATGTTCCTACTCTTAATTCGGTCTCTATAGTTAATGAGTTTTCCAATGTCTTTTCTAATGATTTTCCTGGTATTCCTCCTGTAAGGGAAATTAATTTTGGTATTGATCTTTTGGCCAACACCCAAACTATTTCTATATCTCCATACTGCATAGCCCCGGCTCAATTAAAAGAATTGAAGGAATAATTAAAGGATTTTCATGACAAAAGGATTCATAAGGCCTAGTGTGTCACAATGGGGTGCTCCTATATTGTTTATATGAAAGAAGGATGATTCACTACGGATGTGCGTGAATTACCGACAATTTACTAGGGTAACCATAAAAAATAAATATCCACTTTCAAGGATCGATGACCTCTTTGATCAATTACAAGGCGCAAACTATTTCTCTAAGATTGACCTCCGGTCTGGATATCACCAATTGAGGGTGAAGGAAGATGAAATTCCAAAAGTGGTATTTAGAAATCGATATGGTCATTTTGAATTTCAAGTTATGTCATTTGGACTAATAAATGCTCCTGCCGCTTTTATGGACTGATGAATAGGGTTTTTAAGTCGTATATGGACATGTTTATGATGGTGTCATAGATGATATGTTGGTTTATTCATAAGATTGAATGATCATAAAGATCATTTAAGGATTGTGTTACAAATGTTAAGAGATAGACAAATCTTTGCTAAGTTTAGCAGGTGTGAATTTTGGCTAAGAAAGATATCTTTTCTTGGTCACATTATTTCGGGTGATGGTATTAGAGTTGATCTAAAGAAGATGGAGGCAGTGAAGAATTGGCCGAGACGATTGACTTCATTTGATATTAGAAGCTTCTTGGGTTTGGTCGGATATTATAGAAGGTTTGTTGAGGAATTTTCCTCCATTGCTTCTCTTTTGACAAGGTTGGCCCAAAAGAAGGTAAGATTTCAATAGACTGATGAATGTGAGAGGAGTTTCCAAGTGTTGAAGAGTCGTCTCACTTCAACTCCTATTTTGACATTGCCCGACAGTTCAGATGGTTTTGTTGTGTATTGTGACACCTCACATATAGGCTTGGATGTGTGTTGATGCAACATGAAAAGGTCATTGCCTATGCATCAAGACAATTGAAAATGCATAAAAAGAATTGTCCTATGTATGATCTTGAGTTGTTGGCCGTAGTGTTTGCATTGAAGATTGGTGGCATTATCTTTATGAGGTACATGTTGATATATTCACCAATCACATGAGTTTGCAATATGTGTTTAGCCAATGAGATTTAAACCTAAGACAAAGATAATGGTTGGAACTTTTGAAGGATTACGACATGAGTGTGATATATCACCTCGACAAGGCTAATGTTATGGATGATTCCTTGAGTAGAATGTCTATGGGCAGCTTGGCGTATATTGAAAATGAAAAGAAAGAAATGGTCAAAGAGTTTCATCGCTTGGCTTGTTTGAGTGTGAGATTGAACAACTTGAGTAATGATGATGTGTTAGTCCTAATAGGGCGGAATCATCTTTAATGAAGGAAGTTAAAGCAATGTAATACATGGATCTTATGTTGGTTGAATTAAAGAAGTTGGTGCTTGATAAGAAGATGGAAGTCTTCTTACAAGGGGGAGATGGAGTGTTGCATTACCAACGACGGTTGTGTGCGCCCAATATAGACAGACTAAGAGAGAAGATACTTGATGAAGCCATAATTCCAAGTATTCTATTCATCCAGAATCCACTAAAATGTATAGAAATTTGAGAGAAATATATTGGTGGAATGGTATGAAGAAAAGCATAGAAAAGTGTGTTGTGGGGCTTGGAAATTATCAACAAGTGAAGGTGGAACACCAAATACCCGGTGGTTGGACTCAAGACATTGAGATACCTACTTGAAAATGAGAAAAAGTGAACATGGATTTCATCATAGGTTTGCCAAAGACTAGAAAACAATTTGACTCAATATGGGTGGTTATGGATAGAATGAAAAACCTAGCCTACTTTTTATCGGTAAACTGTCACGACCCAACCCATGGGCCGTGACTAGTGCCCGATTGGGACACCCAGACATAAACACTAAACCAGATTCCAGTTATGATAGCTACTTATTTACAGAAATTTTGGCAGAGTTTTCTTTGTTTATTGACTACCCAAACCCTGCATACAGAAGAATCTCAGCAAACAACAAACATATATATATACGTGCGGGCCGACAAAGTCACTGCTGCGGTTAAACCGCCCAACATACATCTCATACGTACATAGTCATGCACATAACCACAACCCATACTCACAGGCATCCACAAACCTCTATACAGACAAATAGAATCAGAAGACAGGACAGGGCCTCGCCGTACCCTCAAAGCACACGAGTACACAATAGAGAACTAAGTACATATGTACCAAGTGTTTGCTCCGAAGAAAAAGGAGCACTTCAAGCTACAGTCTGGGATCCTAAGCTGGAGGGTCACTAACCTGTACGTCTGTACCTGTGGGCATGAAACGAAGCCCCCCCGAAGCAGAGGGGGTTAATACGAAATACGTAACGAATATGTAAAGCAGAATGTACAGATTGTAAAATAGAGTAGTAACTAAAACAGAATCATCGAAGCAGAGGAAGGTCAGTACGAAATACATACCGAATATGTAAAGCAGAATGCACAAAATGTAAAACAGAGTAGTAACTAAAACAGAATCATAGTAATTTAAATCTTAACCAAAATATTAAAATGCGTACTTTCAAAAATCCAAACCAGGGTAATAATTCACCACAAAAGTATAGAAGTCAAACACATATACAACATCAAAATGTTTCTTTTGTTTTCAAAATATCAAGATGATGCATAACATACAGGAACGAAGGCGAACTCCAAACTCACGCCATACCACAACATCTTACTAGAAAGTTCAAATCTCCATCACAAATCAACCATAGAATAACTATACTCACAAATCCCAATACAAAAATGACATAGTGCAAAGGTTGGGCCGCCCGAATTACCGAATCACGCCCACTATTGGGCCGCCTAAATTACCGAATCGAGCCCACTAAGGATACGTCCTGGACCGCCCGAATTGTCCGAGTCGCGCCCAGGTGCAACCAAATCCTGGACCGCTTGAATTACCGAGTCGCGCCCAGGTATAACACCAACATATCAAGGAACACATACACAACATATATATATATATCATATCACATGGACATAATCGTTATCACCACTCTCAAACCCAAGTAACATATTCATATGCAACATCAAAATAATATCTACTCTAAATTCTATCAAAGTTATCAGCATTTATATTTTAGGGACAATTAGAACCTATAATTTTTCCAACCTAACTAACCTCCTTTTGAACTCATACCACTCATGGATTTTAAAGACACAAAAGCTAAGGATGTAGTTAATTATGCATAAAAATGATAAAGAATGAACACAAAGTATATTTAGGCTTAATTTACAAGGAAGTGAAATCTTTCGAGACTTATAACATTTTTTTCCTTCCATCTAACAAGGTCATGCCACAGAATGGAATACTCTACATACTTATCCTAAGTCATACAAATCCCTATGAGAAATTATGAAAGGATTTTCGAAGCAATCCGATACAGGTAATATCTTCCTCTGAACTATTTATTTTTATCAATACTTGAACTGTTGCATTTTTGGTTTCTGTATAGTTGATTGGATGATGCTGATAAGTTGATGTGTCTGGAGTTTGCTTTGTTTCAGAGGGTAAATCAGTGTTCAAGTTCATGTTCATACATCTAATCCATAGATCGGTAGCTAAGCTCTTTGAAATGAGTATTGTTTAGTTTGAATCACGTAGGAAAGCCTAAGAGTTTTCTTTTAGTCTACATTTGTTGGTTATTCATTCCATTTCGTTTAGAGATTCCTGGTGCGAGAGTTATAGATTTTGAACAGTAGTGAACTTTTAGCATTGCCTCGCCTAAAAAATGATTTACTTTTAGTCTACGAAATTGTCTAGTTTTGACTAAAAATTGGTTTTGACTTTTCGTTTGCATTTCCTGTTCCACTGATCTGCTGTATCTTTCAAGTTTGAACTGATCTGAGATATGGCTACTGATTTCGCTTCCTGTGCAGTTGTCCATAGTAAGGCATCAAGTGTATTAACTTGTTGGTTAGTCTTCTTTATTTTGTCATTTATGACATAAAATTCAGCGAGTTAGTATGGATCTAGAAACCTTTGTCTTCTTTTATCAAGAAAAAAAACTTTACTTTCCCTAATCTAGTCCTTTAAATAACAATAGTTTCAGTTTCATTTTGTTCCAGTCTTAGTTATAGATTCGTCTTGTGGCTTTAAGAAGTATTTAGTTTCAAATGAATCTAAAATTATGACCCTATGAATTCCATGTGAAGATGATTTGCAAAGTGAATCACCTAAGAAAGATTATCTTTGCTCATCAGAGTTACCAAAGTTGGATGGTGAGAGAACAGAAACAAACATTAGTATTTTGTAAGTAAGTGCAAACTAAGTCAAGAAAACAAACACCTGAACTAGAAAGGCCTGGAGGGATTTGAAGTACTGATAAAGTAGAATAACTAACAGGACAAAATGAATCCAAAGAAATAACTAACAGTTCGTGAACTAACTCAGCTTGACAAATTATAACTGTATTGAATATAATTCCTTCTCCAATTAATCCTAATGTAAAGCCAAACCAATTTATGTTTCCGAATGTCCAACATCTACAACATATCACAATAATGCAAACGGTTAGATAAAGGCCTTTTTGGGCCTTAAATTCTAAATTTGCCCCTAATTTTATAAAAATTTTGACAGCACTTCCCCTTAAAATAGATCACCCCGAGAACCCATCTCGGCTCCAATTAATCAGCAAAACAACAACAACATCAACAACAATACCAACAAGTGCTTCCAATACCATTACTACAACAAATTCACTAAAAAACCTCATTTCATCGCAACTACAAAAATAGGGCAGCATACTATATATATACATATATATCATATTCAAACACTCCTTTTATATTCCAAGAACCATATTACATCAACTAAACGTCAAACATATACTTCCGACACTACAACATAACACTTAACTATAGACATAGACTCCAATTCGACCAAACTCCAAATATGCATATAACCAATTCCCAATACCTCTTCCACCCCACAAGGATCATTTAAACTCCAAATATGCATATAACCACTTTCCAATACCTCTTCCACCCCACAAAGATCATTTTGATGCTATTTAAACACAATTTTATAGTTTTAAAACAATATAACGCTATATACATGCATATTCCAATTTTTGACCCTAATCTCCTTATTCACAATTCACTTTAACAAGCTATCCTTTCAAGATTTTCTTTCAAATTAACATACACCAACCTTCATACAATCTTTAACTTACATAAAACAAGGCTAAATGTCATCATACCTTTTAAACCCCTCAAATGGATTCAAATTACCAAAGTCCTAGAACAAGGTATTTTCTTGGCCAACCAATGCCTCCACGCTACTTAGGGGACTCAATATACCCGGCTTGTAGCATCAAAATAATTGTAGAATCAAAAAACGCGAATTATTGAAATTGCTACAGTAACCCGAGAGCCTTCAGGTATGGTTCTCTTCTTGTTGAATTTTTTTTAAGTGTGAAATTTGCTTTGGGATCAAGATAAGGGTCGTATGTATATAAAGACCAAGAAGTGGCCCCACCCCTCCACACTTGTACCAACCATATTTTAACACAATCAAGGTAGGGTACCTTAAGTCTCTTCTAGACTCCAAGTTTCACAAGTTGTACTTTGGTCCCCAAACTTTTCAATAATGTAACTTTAGTCTCAAATTTTCCAATAATACCACTTTGGTCCCAAATTCCCGTAATGTTTCCAATACACAAAAAATATGGTCTCTAACATAAACACTTCTTATAGTGTTGAAGACTGTACTAAGGTTTACATCTAAGAATTGGTGAGCTTCATGAAGTACCATTGTCGATTAAATCGAATAGAGGTGCTTAATTTACTTCTAATTTTTTAAAATCATTCCAAAGAGATTTTGGTACAAAGGTGAAGTTAAGTATCATATTTCGTCCTCAAACTGATGGATAAGTTGAAAGGACAATACAAACATTGGAAGATATGTTGAAGGCTTGTGTGCTTGATTTTAAGGGAAGTTGGAGTGATCACTTACCTCTTATTGAATTTGCTTATAATAATAACTTTCATTCAAGTATTGACATGGATCTATTTGAAGCATTATATGGTAGATGGTGTAGATCACCTATGGGGTGGTTTGAAGTTGGAGAAATGTCATTGATTGAACTAGATACCATAGAGAAGGTGAAAGTTATAAGGGAAAGGTTGAACAATGACCAAAGTAGGAAAAAGTCATATGCCGATATAAGGAGAAGATAACTAGAGTTTGATGAATGTGATTGGGTATATTTGAAGGTTTCCCTACTGGAGGGAGTGATGTATTTTGGTAAGAAAGATAAATTGAGTCCTAGATATGTAGGACCTTATAAGATAGTGAAAAGAGTTGGGAAGGTAGCTTATGAGCTAGATTTGCCTATTAATTTAGCTATGGTTCATCCGATATTTCATGTATCAATGATAAGGAAATACTTGTGTGACCCTAATTTTATTTTCCCATTGAAGGATGTGTCTATCGAGGAAAAACTGACTTATGAAGAAGTACCAGCTGAGTTTTTGGACTGGCAAGTAAAGAGATTGAGAAAGAAAGCGGTTACAACCGTCAAAGTGTTATAGACAAAACAACATGTTGAGAATGCTACTTGGGAGGCTGAAGCGGATATGATGAAACAATACCCTTACCTCTTTCCTTCTATTTAAGCCTAAGATACTTAATACGACCCATTCCTTCAAATTTCTCACGAATGCATATTTCTTAATAAGTTCTATGCATGGATGATCATGAAACTATTTTTGAATGATATTTGATGCATAAATTTGATGATTTTATGAAAAGATGATTTAGTTGCATTTTGCATATATGCTATGATGATAATTGTGTTTCTGCTCTATCAAAATGTATTTCTGTCTCATTTGAAGATGGATTATTCCAAGGGGGAGATATTATAACACTCCTCATGTTTATAGGCCTAGAAAACTAGAAGCTTAGGATTTTGCTAATAGATTGATCCTACAAGCTCCTCCATGACCCATAAAAAGAACCAAGGGTCATTGGTGGGTCCGCGGGATGTGCCCAGTGAAAATAAAAAATTCTAGGAATTCTGAAAGTTGACTTACGTGTTATCAAGATGGACCGTATACGAAACCATGACCCGTCAAAAGGTTTCATAAAAAGAGGCCCTGAAGGACCTAAAATTTTCTAAGTCTAAAAGACTTCTACGGAAGGACTTACAACCCATAAGTGGAACTATAAGTCGTTCTACATGTACATGGTTAGAAGCTACAAATTTCAAAAACTTGACTTTTGTGACATAAGGTTCTATAGGACTAGGTACGGGCCATTGGATGAACCACGACCTGTAGGAAGGGTCTCGTGGACAGTTATAATAATTTTAATGAAGGTCATTTTTAACATTTCTAATTCTCTAAGTCCTAAACTACATCATTTGGCTATCCTAACTAACTTAGCTAACCTAGCCCATATAAGTTCAATTCCAAGACCATTCAAAGTGTTTAATCCCCAAATTTCTCTCAAGGGTTCTTAAGATTTCTCTATCTAAGTCAGAGATTCTATTGAGGCTATGGCTTGAAGGTTTGACCAAGGTTTTTCAAGAGTTTTCTTCTTCAATTCCAAGGATTCTACTTAAGGTATGTAGGGTTTCATTCATACATTAGTTTCATTCATGAAACCCAATCCAAAATCACTTTTTTATCAAAGTTTTATGATGATTTCTTATGGGTTTTTATGCTATGATTTACAATGCATGAATTATGATTATTCCATGGTTATTGAATCTATCTATGCATGAATTATGATGAATTACATGATATTTATGATTTTCAAGAAAAAGTATGTGATTTCAAAGTATTGATGAGTAGACTTAATGATTTGATGTGGGTTCCTTTACTAATTATCTAAATTGATCTTAGTGCATGTTTCCCTCTATGAATCTCACCGAATTGCACGATTTTAACGCAATTGTCCATGGACCTACACATAGCCCTAGTCTCTTGTGACAAAACTATGAATTTTATAACAATGAACTAAAGTATGAAAAAGCATGTTTTGAATGATGATATGATAGTGATGATGCTATGATAAATAGGGTGATGAAAACCCTAAAGTTTATTGTCACACCCCGGGAGGGTACCCTAGACGTAACCGACACTCAGTGACTATTGCTAGTCCCCAAGTGAATCACTTGGCCTCATCACATTCATTCATTCATATGTTCTACTAATCAGCAAAAGACGTAAGGAAGTAAATGAGCACATCTCATCTAATCTCAAAATAATATTATAAATAAAAAGGCTAGTAGAAAGAAACTAGCTCAACAAGTCTTAGCAATCAATATCCGACTCTAGTTTATGAAGCTTCTATCACTATCAAGTGGTGTCAATGACAGACCCATGGCTACCTCACTCAAAATAAAGCTAATCAACCTTAACATCAACATTTGACTCTAGTCTATGAAACCTCTATCACTATCAAGTGGTGCTAATGACAAACCCATGGCTACCTCAAAATAATGTAAAGCTGATCAAATCTATCTCTAAAAGCAAGATGAAAATAAATGTAATGATTCCTCCAAAGTAGGGGAGGCTCACCAATTAGCTGAACGTCCTAGACCCTCAATCCTATGACTACCTCAATCAAAATAAAAAGTATAAGTGTCTAACTCTAAAGCAAGATGAAATAAATATAATGAATCCTCCGAAGTAAGGGAGACTCACCAATCATGTGAACGTCTCAAATCCTCAATGATACACTTATTGAAGATCTCTAAATCTTATATCTACATCATGAAATAATACAGTCCTAGAGGGGGACATCAGTACGTAAAATGTACTGGTATGTAAAATAGCTGAATAAAACCAAAACAGGTAGAAAATATATAAACAACAATCAATATCAAGGATAGTAAAAATCATCATGTCAAATGTCTATCTAAAGCAAGAATAAAGAGTAGACAAGTAACTCATCAACCAATCAACTCATCAATAAAATCAAACTCATCTCAAAAGAAATCAACTCAACTCATCTCATCTCAATTCGTCTCATCTCATCTCATCTCGACTCAGATTACTCAATTTAGGAACTTTCTGAGAGTTTCTCTTAACCAACAACAACCACTTATGAGCCAGGGGCTATACAACAATCATGCTAATGTTTCCACAACCATCCCATACTTGCCAGGTATGGAACGAATATGATCCTCAAGGAATCTGAACTCTGCCATCCTCCATTGATTTCAGGGATGTAAACTCGAGAGGGGACCATGATGGTAATATCAAATTATGAAGACTCACAGGATCATCAAGCTCAACTAACTCAATCGACGTTGGTAATAAGTACAAGTGGGACTCACTCTTACTAATTTCGGTGATGGATACTCCTCCCATGACTCAATGCTCATAAGACTCCTCATCACCATCTCAAGTAGCCTCATGGAGGTACTCATCATCGCAATTGGTCTCATGGAGACACTCATCATCTCAATTAGTTTTATGGAGACTCTCATCATCTAATCAACTCAAACTCAATGGGTTCTCTATTATTTTAGGGACTTTAACTCGTCTTAATGAAATAAATTATCATTTAAGAACTCAAGGACTTAGAACATCAATTAGAAGAAGTCGTTTAGACAGAACTCAAGAACTCAATTATGAAGACTCACAGGATCATCAAGGAACTATAAGTCGTTCTACATGTAGAAGTCGTTTAGACAGAACTCAAGAACTCAATTATGAAGACTCACAGGATCATCAAGATCAATTAACTCAATCGAATACTCACATTTAGCTTAAAAAACTCAATCTTATACTTATATCAAGATCTCCATCAACATACTCAAGTCAAGGCTCTAGAATCCATCGCTAGGTTCATTCATGCATGATTTCAAAAGTTAATATATAGGGTTTATACAATATCTCATGAAACATAATCAATTCAAGGAAACAAGTTTATGATGATCATCAACATATGAAAATACATGTAATAGATATAATTTTCAAGAAAATAATCAAGAAAGTATTTCAAGAAATATATATGCTGAATCATTGACTTTCAACTCATCTATGACTATCTATGGGGCATATGGAAGAACAATACTATATTTTCATTTAGCGGTACATACCTATAAAGTTGATACTACCATTAAAATTTGATGAATACTAGCTTTCTTGGAGAAAATTCTCAATCTCGGTAGTTCTTTTAGAGTGGAAGAACTTGGAAAGACATTGTTTGAAGAGCTTCGCTTTGATTCTTGAATTCTTCATTTAGAATCTTTAGAGTTCTTAATGAAGAACCCTAATTCTTGAAAAAGAATCAATAAATCCTTTCTTGGGATTCTTCAATTCGTTTTCTTGAAACCTTTGAGGATGAATCTTGAAAGCTAATCCTAACTTCGATGACTTTCTTGATGATTCTTGAACGTCTATGTTTAGGAGTGAAGGAGAGGGTTTTGATTATGAAAGCTGACGTTTTATGCGTTTTGGGACCATATATAGACCTCCAAAGGTTTTAGGATAAAAGTGCCCTCAAAATAAAAATAAAAAACGTCATTTATCTCATCCAAAAAGGGTCCTTGTTGCTCTAAAATTTGAGAGAGACCATTCTCCCACTCAATTTCCATATTGATTACATATATGGTCTCGAATTCAAAAATAGAGCAGGAAAAGATGCACTATGCACACGATGCCATTTTAGGGATATTTTGATAATTTTACCAGGCATTACATCATCTCCCTCTTAGGATCATTCGTCCTCGAATGATGAGTAAAGATGGATATCAAGACACGAATAGACTCAAAACTCATCTCAACATTCACATCCATCAGTCAGTCTTTCGACTCCTCATCACTCTCAACAATCTCTATTCAGGATTAAGAATAGTCAATCGACTCAAGAATAGGAACATCAATTAAGTCAAGGGTAAGAACGTTACCTTCAACATTCTCTTTATTAGGCATGAATAACAATCAAGACTTCTTTCAATACTCAATCAACCAATCTGGAGAATCACAAGTCACTTAGAGTAGACAAATCGATTCAGATCAAGAGTAGAGATATTCTCTCAGACATTTTTAGCCTCAAGCATTAATGAAACGTCGAAACTCAATCAATTAGAATCGTTTAGATACTTCAATAATCAGTCCTTCGAACTCAGGAAGGAAAGCATCAACTCTGATTGAGAATGGGACTAACGATACATAAGACTCTATGTACAACTCTCAATCTTAGCACCTCATCTCAGTTGCACTCCCTTTATGACACTCTACTCTATCAACTTAAGCTTATAGCACATATTCAACTCTCTACCTATCCACATCCTCTTATTCTATTCAAGCTTACATCTGAGCCTCAAGGTGCTACCCTTAAAACGATCATATTCATACAAAGCTAATCCTCAATACTTAGCTCTATACTTCTATAGGGACAATCATTAAGAGATCACTAGTCCTTTTCACTACTTCACTATCATGAAGTCTTCGATAATCTCTCATCAATACTCACATAACAATAACCACGTATTCAAGCCTATCACTCTAACCACTTCAACTCTGTCTTAGAATTTTCAAGCCTACTTAGCACTTCTACCACCACTATTCAATGCGCTCCCACTCAAAGTCACACCATCATACTCTCACCTACCTATTGCACATCATAAAATCTCATCTCTCCTCCAACCTATCTCTACCCCCATATGACATACGTACAACACGAATGTCACAGTAAGGATTTGTTCACTCCTTCTAGTCTACCCTCATACCCTATCTAGTACTATCAACATCACTATTAGGGCCTAGAGGAACTTGTCATCTCCCTCTTTGGCAAAACCCCAACTACAACTCCTTATGCACAATAAGCATGATTCTACGTCTCAAACTTGACACTCTACATCCTACCATCAATAGTAGCATAACATATCAAAGGTCAGGGCACACATGAGATAATGTCAAAATGGAGAACTTTCACTCCCTCTCATCAACCATCACGCATCTACTATCATCGACATTTTTATCAAAACATGGGAAGACAGGATCACTCAAAGAACATAGAACGAAGGTCATTAGCATGATTTGATCAGAAATCTTATTTGAGAACGTTCATAATGAAGTACAATCTCTCTCATCTATCAAGAATCATTCTAAGTTCACAAAATTATACGTAGGGTAAAACTCAGGTCATTTCTCCCTCAACAAAGGATCGAAAACACTTAGACCCATGGGGTAAGATCAAAGTTAATGAATAAATTCATCGCTTTTCATCCTCATAATTCAACATGAATAACTATCAACAAGTGGTATATGGAATTAGGCCATGGGTATGGCAGTCGTATATCAGATGGGAATAGAGCATCACCTCAATAGAAGAATAAGAAACATATAGTATAACAAGAACTGATATCTCATCTTGATCAGCCTATCTCTTTTAAGCTCAAGATCTACTTCGGTCTATCATGTCACCATCTCCCCCTTAGCTCAAGGGTCATCTCTCAAGTTTTGCGAATCAAATCCCTCTACTAGGCAATAAGCATATACCTTTACATATTTAAGGAATCACTATTCACAAGAATAGGCATCTTAAGCTCTTCTATCAGACTATAATCGCACAAATAAATTAGCTACTAAGACTCTCTTCAAAGATACCACTCCTAGCTTTCTCTTATCTCTATGGAACTTCCCCTCTATGTTTGCTACTCTTAATGGTGCACATAACCACTTCCCACAACTCTTACAATCTAACCTCTTCTTTTTCCTGCTAATGCTCAACTTTTGTGCTATCATAAATCAATTTGTATGAGACAGACTATAAGGAAAAAACCCCATCATCATCTATCTATACTTCCCAATCAACTTAGTTGCCCTGGATGACAAGGAATGCTTACATCAACCTTCTCCACATTGGCAACTCAAATATACTATCTACATTCTTATAGCATTGGTAAGTTAGAGCTTCACACATCTTTACACAATCATGGATACATATCTCAAGTATATTCCTATCTATTGAGCTATCCTCGTTTCACTTGTCTTACCTAAGGGGAACTTATATTCTACCCATAGAATCACCTTCCTTACAACTCAGTACCACTCACATATACATTAAACCTCCTTACCTGACTAAGCTCATAACATGATGAGTTTTATGAACTTTCACTTAAAAAAATAATAGGCCTAATTTAGATCTATCACATTGAAAATATTCTTTCCCCCTATTCAACGTCCACACTTCACCCTTAATAGTATGGATACTACAACACCTCGACATAAACTCCCTTCTATTTCAGCATGCTCTATCATATTCTAACAGTAACTCTTTCTCTATACCTCATCATGAAAAATCAAGAGGTACTACTACTCTTTCGTCAAAACTTATGGCAATCGACTCATCACCCTATTACTTACCTAATAGATTACAACTCTACCATAGGTCTCAATCAGCTATCACTCTTATTATCTTTTACTTTCCTTTATTAGCTCTTTTTAGAAGCATGATCGCAATCGCATAACCCATAACACACTAATTAAAAGAGGGTTTTCATAGAGTTTAACTCTATCGCACAAATTGGAATAAGAAAGAAGTGTAACAATTCCTAATGTCCTATAGCCTCCTGCTTATAAAGTGTGGTGCAAAACACACCCATAAATAAGACTCTAATAGACGCAGCTTCATAGATATCCTAGGACACCTGAACTAATGCTCTGATACAAAGTTTGTCACGCCCCGGGAGGGTACCCTAGATATAACTGACACTCAGAGACTATTGCTAGTCCCAAAATGAACCACTTGGCCTCATTACATTTACTTATTCATACATTCTACTAATTAGCGGAAGACATAAGGAAGTAATGGGCACATCTCATCTAATCTCAAAATAATATTGTAAATGAAAAGGCTGGTAGAAAGAAACTAGCTTAAGAAGTCTTAACATCAACATTCTACTCTAGTCTATAAAGTCTCTATCACTATCAAGTATTGCCAATGACAGACCCATTGTTACCTCAATAAAAATAAAAAATATAAGTGTCTAACTCTAAAGCAAGATGGAATAAATAATGGATCCTCTGAAGTAAGAGAGACTCACCAATCAACTTAATGTCTCAAATCCTCAATGATGCACTTGTTGACGATCTCCAAATCTTATATCTACATTATGAAATGATGCAGTCTAGTGGGAAACGTCAATACGTGAAAAGTATTGGTATGTAAAATAGCTGAATGAAATTAAAACAGGTAGAATAATATAGAAACAACAATCAACATCAAGAATAGTAAAATTTATCTTGTCAAATGTCTATCTAAAATAAGAATAAAGAGTAGTCAAGTGACTCATCAACCTATCAACTCATCAATCAAATCAAACTTATCTCAGAGGGACTCATCTCAAAGGAAATCAACTCAACTCATCTCATCTTAATTCGTCTCATCTTATCTCGACTCAGATTACTCAGTTTGGGAACTTTCTGGGAGTTTCTCATAACCGACAACAAGCACTTATAAGCCAGGGGTTGTACAACAATCATGTTGATATTGCTATAGTCGTCCCATACTTGCCAGGTATGGAATGAATATGATCCATAAGAAATCTGAACTCTGCCATCCTCTATTGATTTCAGGGATATAAACTCGAGAGGGGACCATGATATGTAATGGTTCAATCCTATCCTACACTAGTCCAGCGTAGGTAATAAGTGCAAGCGGGACACACTCTTACTCATTTCGTTACTGACTACTCCTCCCAAGACTCAATGCTTGTAAGACTCCTTGTCACCATCTCAAGTAGCCTCATGGAGGCACTCATAATCGCAATTGGTCTTATAGAGACCCTCATCATCTCAATTAGTCTCATGGAGACTCTCATCATCTCATCAATTCAAAATCAATGGATCTTCTATTATTTCAGGGACTTTAACTTATCTCAATAAACTCAATTCTCATTTAAGAACTCAAGGACTCAGATCATCAATTAGGAGAAGTCATTTAGACAGAACTCAAGAACTCAATTATGAAGACTCGTAGTATCATCAAGCTCAAATAACTCAACCTCATACTCACATCAAGATTTCCATCAACATTCAAAAACTCAATTATGAAGACACACAAGATCATCAAGCTAAATTAACTCAACCGAATACTCACATCAAGCACAAATAACTCAACCTCATAGTCATATCAAGATCTTCGTCAACATACTCAAGTCAAGGCTCTAGACTCCATCCCTAGGTTCATTCATGCATGCTTTCAAAAGTTAATATATAGGGTTTATACAATATGTTATGAAAAATAATCAATTCAAGAAAACAAGTTTATAATGATTATCAACATATGAAAATACATGTAATAGATACAATTTTTGAGAAAATAATCAAGAAAGTATTTCAAGAAACATATATGGGGACTCATGGACTCTCAACTCATCTATGACCATCTATGGGACACATGGAAGAACAATTCCATATTTTTATTTAGCCTTACATACCTGGAAAGTTGATATTACCATCAAAATTTGATAAATACTAGCTTTCTTGGAGAAGATTCTCGATCTCGGTAGTTCTTTTAGAGTTGATAAACTTGGAAAGACATTGTTTGAAGAGCTTCTCTTTGATTCTTGAATTCTTGATTTGGAATCTTTAGAGTTCTTAAAGAAGAACCCTACTTCTTGAAGAAAAAGAAGAATAATCAATAAATCCTTTCTTGGGATTCTTGAATTCGTTTTCTTTAAACCCTTGAGGAAATCTTGAAAGCTAATCCTAACTTTGATGACTTTCTTGATGATTCTTGAACGTTTATGTTTAGGAGTGGAGGAGAGAGTTTTGATTATGACTAATCCTAACTTTGATGACTTTCTTGATGATTCTTGAACGTTTATGTTTAGGAGTGAAGGAGAGAGTTTTGATTATGAAAACTGATATTTTATGCATTTTAAGACCTTATATAGACCCCCAATGGTTTTAGGATAAAAGTACTTTCAAAATAAAAATAAAAAATGTCATTTATCTCATCCAGAAGGGGTCTACTTGTGTCCATGATGCGGAGCCATCGCGCACCTTCAGATAGCTCTGCAAGCCTTCATTACAATGGTCATAATTTTCTACTCTGAACTCGAATTAAGGTGAAATTAAATGGTTTAGAAAGTTAATTCAAATATCATCGATTTGATATATTATGGGTCACATAAATCATTATGCTTTAGGAGATATAGTCATTTGAAGTTGACCTTTCTCTCGACTCACACGAAAACTTAGTTGCTAGAAATTATTTGGAATTGACTTGATATAAAAGATATCTTATATTCATTTATTGAACTTAAGAGGGGTTGAAATATGGACCGGAATGCCCCTCAAATTAAATAAAAAATTTCACTTCAAAATCCATTCCCCATCGAAAAAATTTAAAAGAAACATAAGTGTGCATCCGCGATAGGTCCGCATCGCTGCTCTGTCGCGCATCCATACTAGAATTCAATTTTGGATCAAAAAATTATTTTTCAATTTGGTTGGTCTAAAATTTGAACGATACTATTTTCCCACTCAATATTCTATGTTGATTGCATATTCATTCTCGAATTCATAAATAGAGTATGAAAAGACACGTTATGCGTACGATTTCATTCTAGAGGTATTTCGATAATTTTATGGAGCATTACATCATCTCCCACTTGGGATCATTCATCCTCGAATGATGAGTAAAGGTGGATATCATGACATAAATAGACTCAAGATTCATCTCAACATTCACATCCATCAATCAATCTTTCGACTCCTCATCACTCTCAACAATCTCTATTCAGGCTCAAGAATAGTCAATCGAGTCAAGAATAGGAACATCAATTAAGTCAAGGGTAAGAACGTTACCTTCAACATTCTCTTCATTAGGCACGAATAACAATCAAGACTCCTTTCAATACTCAATCAACTAATCTGGAGAATCAGAAGTCACTTAGAGTAGACAAATCATTTCAGATCAAGAGTAGAGATATTCTCTCAGACATTTTCAGCCTCAAGCATGAATGAAACGTCGAAACATAATCAATTCGAATCATTTAGATACTTCAACAATCAGTGCTTCGAACTCAGGAAGGAAAGCATCAACTCTAATCGAGAATGGGACCGACGATACATAAAACTCTATGTACAACTCTCAAGCTTAGAACCTCATCTCAGTTGTGCTTCCTTCATGAAAATCTACTCTATCAACTTAATCTTATAGCTCATATTCAACTTTCTACCTATCCACATCCTCTGAGCCTCAAGGTGCTACCCTTAAAATGATCATATTCATACAAAGCTAATCCTCAATACTTAGCTCTATAATTCTACAAGGACTATCATTAAAAGATCACTAGTCCTTTTCACTACTTTACTATCATGAAGTCTTCGATAGTCTGTCATCAATACTTACATAACAATAACCACGCATTCAAGCCTATCAATCTAACCACTTCAACTCTGTGTTAGAATTTTCAAGCCTACTTAGCATTTCTACCTCCACCATTCAATGAGCTCCCACTCAAAGTCACACCACCATACTCTCACCTATCTATTGCACATCATAAGATCTCATCTCTCTCCTCCTCCCTATCTCTATCCCCACATGATATAAGTACAACACCAATGTCACAGTAAAGATTTGTTTACTCTTCCAAATCTACCCTCATTCTCTGTCTAGTACTATCAAAATCACTATTTGGGCCTAGAAGAACTCGTCATCTCCCCCTTTGGTGAAACCCCAACTACTACTCCTAATGCAAGTAAGCATGATTCTACGTCTCAAACTTGGCACTCTACATCTGACTATCAATAGTGGCATAAAATATCAAAGGTCAGGGCATGCATAAGATAATGTCAGAATGGAGAACTTTCACTCCCTCTCATCAACCATCACTCATCTACTATCATCGACATTTCTATCAAGACTTGGAAAGACAGGATCACTCAAAGAACTTGGAACGAAGATCATTAGCATGATTCGATCAAGAAATCTTATTTGAGAACTTTCATAATGAAGTATAATCTCTCTCATTTATCAAGACTCATTCTGTGTTCACAGAATTATACGTAGGGTAAAACTCAAATCACTTCTCCCTCAACATAGGATTGGAAACACTTAGATCCATAGGGTAAGATCAAAGTTAATGAATGAATTCATCACTTTTCATCCTCGCAATTCTACATGAATAACAATCAACAAGAGGTATATGGGACTAGGCCATGGGCATGGTAGTCGTATACCAGACGGGAATAGAGCATCACCTCAATGGAAGAATAAGGAACATATAATATAACAAGAACTGATGTTTCATCTAGATTAGCTCATCTCTATCAAACTCAAGATCTACTTCAGTCTATCACGTCACCATCTCCCCCTTAGCCCAAGGGTCATCTCTCAACTTTTGTGAATCAAATCCCTTTACTAAGCTATAAGCATATCCCTCTTCATGTTTGAGGAATCACTATTCATAAGAATTGGTGTCTTAAACTCTTATATCAGACTATAGTCACACAAATAAATTAGCCACTAAGACTCTCTGCAAAGATACCATTCTTAGCTTCTTCTTGTCTCTATGGAACTTCCCATCTATGTTTGCTACTCTTAACAGCGTACATAACCACTCCCCACAACTTTTACAATCTAACCTTTTCTTTTGCTGCTAACGCTCAACTTTTATGCTTTCATAAATCAATTTGTTTGAGACTTAAACTATAAGGGGGAAACCCATCATCATCTATCCATACTTCCCAATCAACGTAGTTGCCCGGGATGACAAAGAATGCTTACATCAGCCTACTCCATATTGACAACTCAAATATACTTATCTACATTCTTATAGCATTCGTAAGTTAGAGTTTTACATATCTTTACACAATTATGGATATATATCTCAAGTCTCTTCTTATCTATAAAGCTATACTCATTTCACTCGTCTTACCTAAGAGGAACTTGTATTCTACCCATAGCATCACTTTCCTTATAACTCAGTACCACTCACATATACATTACACCTCCTTACCTGACTAAGCTTATAACTCAATGAGTCTCATGAACTCTCACTTAAAAAAATCATAGTCCTAATTTAGATCTATCACATTCAAAACACTTTTTCCCCTTATTCAACATCCACACTTCACCCTCAATAGTTTGGATACTACAACACCTCGACATAAACTCCCTTCTAGTTTGAGCACGCTCTATCACATTCTAACAATAACTCTTTCTTTATACCTCATCATGAAAAATCAAGGGGTGCTTACTACTCTTTCGTCAAAACTTATGGTAATTGACTCATCACCCTATTACTTAACTAATAGATAACATCTCTAGTCATAGGTCTCAATCAGCTATCACTCTCATTATCTCATCTTTTCCTTTATTAGCTCTTCTTGGAAGCATCAACACAATCGCATAACGCGTAATATATCAATTAAAAGAGGGTTTTCATATAGTTTAACTCTATCGCACAAATTAGAATAGAAAAGAAGTGTAAGAATTCCTATTGTCCTATAGCCTCCTGCTTATAAAGTATTGTGCTCAACACACCCATAAATAAGACTCTACTAGAAACAACTTCATAAACTTCCTAGAACACTTGAACTTGTGCTCTGATACCAAGTTTGTCACGTTCCGGGAGGGTACCCTACATGTAACCTGCACTTAGAGACTATTACTAGTCCCCAAGCAAACTACTTGGCCTAATCACATTCATTCATTCATACATTCTACTAATAATTGGAAGACATAAGGAAGTAAATGGGCACATCTTATCTAATCTCAAAATAATATTATAAATGGAAAGGCTAGTAGAAAGAAACTAGCTCAAGAAGTCTTAACATCAACATTTGACTCTAGTCTATGAAGCCGCTATCACTATCAAGTGTTGCCAATGATAGACCCATGGCTACCTCAATCAAAATAAAAAGTATAAGTGTCTGACTCTAAAGAAAGATAAAATAAATATAATGAATCCTTTGAAGTAAGGGAGGCTCACCAATCAGCTGAATGTCTGAAATCCTCAACGATGCATTTGTTGACAATCTCTAAATCTTGTATCTACATCATGAAATAATGCAGTCCCAGAGAGGGACATCAGTACGTGGAATGTACTAGTATGTAAAATAGCTGAATGAAATTAAAACAAGTAGAATAATATAAAAACAACAATCAACATCAAGGATAGTAAAAATCATCATGTCAAATGTCTATCTAAAGCAAGAATAAAGAGTAGACAAGTGACTCATCAACCAAATCAGACCCATCTCAGAGGTACTCATGTTAAAGAAAATCAACTCAATTCATCTCATCTCAATTTGTTTCATTTCCACTCAGATTACTCCATTTTAGAACTTTCTAGGAGCCTCTCTTAACTGACAACAATCACTTATGAGTCAGGGGTTGTACAATAACCACGCTGATGTTACCACAGTCATCCTGTACTTTTCAGGTATGGAACGAATATGATCCATAAGGAATCTGAACTCTGCCATCCTTTATTGATTTCAGGGATGTAAACTCGAGAGGGGACCATGAGATATAATGGTTCAATCCTCTCTTATGCTGGGCCGGCGTAGGTAATGAGTGCAAGTTGGACTCACTCTTACTCATTAGGAAACCATGAGATGTAATGGTTCAATCCTCTCCTACGCTGGCCCAACGTAGGTAATGAATGCAAGTAGGACTAATTCTTACTCATTTCAGTGCTGAATATTTCTC
The DNA here is from genome assembly GCA_000787875.1 of Solanum virginianum. NCBI lineage: Eukaryota > Viridiplantae > Streptophyta > Magnoliopsida > Solanales > Solanaceae > Solanum > Solanum virginianum. Next base: position 29,251 of record DF362289.1, read on the forward strand.
CCAAGACTCAATGCTCATAAGACTCCTCGTCACCATCTCAAGTAGCCGAATACTCACATCAAGCTCAAATAACTCAACCTCATACTCACATCAAGATCTCCATTAGCATAGTCAAGTTAAGGCTCTAGACTCCATCCCTAGGTTCATTCATGCATGCTTTCAAAAGTTAACATATAGGGTTTTATACAATTTCTCATGAAAAATAATCAATTCAAGAAAACAAGTTTATGATGATCATCAATATATGAAAGTATATGTAATAGGTACAATTTTCAAGAAAATAATCAAGAAAGTATTTCAAGAAACATATATGGGACTCATGGACTCTCAACTCATCTATGTCCATCTATGGGGCACATGGAAGAACAATACCATATTTTTATTTAGCCTTACATACCTGAAAAGTTGATATTACCATCAAAATTTGATGAATGTCTCAATCAGCTATCACTCTCATTATCTCATCTTTTCCTTTATTAGCTCTTCTTGGAAGCATCAACACAATCGCATAACGCGTAATATATCAATTAAAAGAGGGTTTTCATATAGTTTAACTCTATCGCACAAATTCGAGTGGAAGAACTTGAAAAGACATTGTTTGAAGAGCTTCTCCTTGATTCTTGAATTATTGATTTATAATCTTCAGAGTTTTTGATGAAGAACCCTGATTGTTGAAGAAGAAGAAGAATCAATAAATCCTATCTTCGGATTCTAGAATTCATTTTTTTTAAATCCTTGAGGATGAATCTTGAAAGCTAATCCTAACTTTGATGACTTTCTTGATGATTCTTGAGCCTTCATGTTTAGGAGTAAAGGAGAGGATTTTGATTATGAAAACTGACATTTTATGCGTTTTGGGACCTTATATAGACCCCCAAATGTTTTAGGATAAAAGTACCCTCAAAATAACAATAAAAAATGTCATTTATATCATCCAAAAAGGGTCCGCGTTGAGTCCACGACGTGGAGCTATCGCGCACCTTCAGACAGCTCTGCAGGCCTTCACTTAAATGGTCATAATTTTCTACTCCAACTCGGATTAAGGAGAAATTAGTTGCTTTAGAAAGCTAATTCAAATATCTTCAATTTGATATATTATAGGTCATGTAACTCATTATACTTTAGGAGATATGATCATTTAAAGTTGACCCTTCTATCGACTCATACGAAAACTTAGTTGCTAGAAATTCTGCGGACTTGGCTTGATGTAAAAGATATCTTATATTCGTTTATTGAACTTAAAAGGGTTTGTGAATGGACCAGAATGCCCCTCAAATTAAATTAAAAATTTCACTTCGGAATCCAATCACTGTCGAAAAAATTTGAAAGAAATATAAGTGTGCATCCGCGATAGGTTCACGTCGCTACTCTTCACGCATCCACATTGGAATTTGATTTTGGATCAAAAAATTATTTTTTGATCTGATTTCTCTAAAATTTGAACGAGACCATTTTTCCACTGAATTTTTTATGTTGATTGCATATCCATTCTCGAATTCATAAATGGAGTATGGAAAGACGTGTTATGCGCACGATTCCAATCTAGGGGTATTTCTCTAATTTTACCAGGCGTTACACTTATGATGATGTTAAAATGAGAATGTCTACTCACATTATGTTGAAAAGCAAAAGAAGATGGACTATTGTTATGACATGATGTTTCATGAAAGGTTATTATAATCATTTTAAAAGTTATGAAAGTATAATTTTAAATGAAGTACGAACTATGTTGAAAGCTACGTATATGCATGATTTATGTATTCCGTGGGATATGACTTAGCACCGAGAGGGCTTTGGTAGATTCTATAGTCCTATAACTATGTGCCACCATAGGAATGATGTTCATATTTTTATATTTTAAAGGTGTGCTATTAGATCCAATTAGCTTTAATAATGGACACTCACTGTACTAGGATAGAGCCTCAAGGGTGGGGTCAAATAATGGGTTCTCATCATGCTAGGATAGAGCCTATAGAGAGAGGATCGAGTCTATCTTGACAAAAAGTAGACTCCTCTTTGCTTGATGTAGAGGGAACATCAAGATTTCATGTAATAGTGTGCATGGTCTTATATGTTAGTTATGATCTTATTCCCACATATGTATGTTAAGATTATGAATGAATTTAATTATGTGTATCTAATGATTTTAGGCTTGCATGCTCATGCATATTGTGTCCTTATCCTATTGATTATGATTATGCATATTAATATTATTGTGATGTCCTTTGATTCATGGTACACCTGCATACTTAATACATTCCACGTACTAATGCATACTTCCTTGCCTACATGATCTAACCATGTTGGGAAAGATGATGAGGTGACTATTTCATGTCATGGCTAGATCCGGATTCCAAGCTTGAAGATTTGTTGGTGAGTTCCCATGCTTCGGGAATAAGCCCATTTATGATGTTCACTTTATGTTAAGACTTTATCATTTTTCTTTTGATGTATATCTTGAGGGTGAGCTAGCAAGCTATGTTCTAGACCCCACCAAGATCTATGATGTATAGACATATTTTGAACGTTTAAGGATTGATGTATTTTTTCCTAAGGAAAAACTATGACATTCTTTGGTTTATGCACTTCCGCTTGCTTATTCTCTTATGTATGATTATTTTACCTTATAAATACTTATGATATGAACACGAAACTTGGATGGGATACTTTCGGGTAGGGGTGTTCATGGACCGGATTGGTTCAAAATTTTTAAATACCAAACCAAACCATTTGTGTCAGGTTTTAAAATATAAAAATCAAACCAAACCAATAAAACTTGGGTTTTTCAACTTTGGGTTTTCTCGAGTTTTTTTTGGGTTTCTCAGGTTTTAAAGTTTTTTTTGGGTTTTTTCAAATTTCTCGGAATGTTAGACTTTTTTTTTTCAAAATTCTCGTGTTTTTGAGGTTTTTTTCTAATTTTTTGATAAAGTATTTATAAAAATATATAATTAACTTATGATTCAAATATTTCTTTAGTCCTACTAAAATACAAATATCTAAGATTAAAATAAGTCATAATGAAAATCTAATAACTTTAAAGTATTAATTCATGCTAAAATAAGTGTAATAAGACTAATTAATTACATGAGCAAACATTAAAGAAAAATAAAATTATTTTATGTATTTTAATTATCTAACCCAATGTAAAACTAAAGACAAATATTTATTATTATTGTCAGTCTTAGTGTAGGATTTATTTTTTTTTGCAAGTATTAGAATTGATTTGAACTTTGATTTAAGTTTTAGAGTTACTAATATGGAAAACTTACCTAAATATATCATATTTAAAAACTATTTACCATTTATAGCCATATAAACTAATCTTAATACATGTATAATTCACTTTAAATATATAATTTAAATTTTTTTTATTNNNCACACGCACACACACACACACACACACACACACACACACACACACACACACACACACACACACACACACACACACACACGCACACACACACACACAGAGAGAGAGAGATTACATATATAATTCATTTTTAATGCATAGTACAGTTACTATAAGTGATAAATATTTTCTAAATATGATATACCTAGATTATAAATTAAAAATATATTTAAAAATAGTAAATATTTTATAAAAGAAACTTAAAAAGTAATTATCCCTACTAATATCTATGAACTATAACCTTTATTAGATCATCCAAAATTTCAAATCAAATTAAAAATAATATGTTAGGAGGATAAATTATATATATATATATGATGTCGGGCTGGTTTGGCCTTAGGTTGGTTTTTTAAAATCAAAATCAAACCAACTCAAATATAGTCGGGTTTTTTTTCGTCAATACCAAACTAAGTCAAATCAAACCACTAGTTGAGTTTTTTTTTCTTGGGTTGACTTGGTTTGCCGTTTGGTTCAGTTTTCAATTTGATTTTGTTCACCCCTACTTTCGAGTATCACATTCACCGTATCATGGCTAGGCCCTAGGGCCAAGTCATGACAGCCCTCCTAATAGTTGTCCTGGGTCATATTTGATTGATTTTGAAAGTTGATTTTTGAAAATCTTATAAAATATTGAGTTTTTGCTAAAGAATTGAGTTTTCATGGCTTAAGTTGCCTAGTTTTGAATTTTTGGATCATATGGAGATTCGAGTCTCAAAACAAAATTCTAACAATTCTATCAGTTTCAAAATGAGAAAATTGACTTAGAAGAGTTGTCAAAATCAGATTTAGAATTGTTCCATAGAT